>JAUEJL010087759.1:0-14571 GCA_032274825.1 Drosophyllum lusitanicum
TGTTGGTTTAACTTTCATTCACTTAGCTTTGTGCTAATCCCCCACCTCTCACTCCATTTTACAGGTTTCGGTAAGTCAGTGGTTCTGCTGAGGAGTGACGTGTTTGGGGAATAATTAACCGCTACTTTGATTTTGTTTTGATGAGCCATTGGTTTATGTAACACTACACAGTTGATGTAGTTTTGAAAACAATTTAACCCTGGTTTAATGTATTGGTTTTGTAAACATATATGTATATATATTAATCTATCGCTTCCACGATAATTTAAAAAAAATATAAGTTAAATTTATAGTGTTACAAAAAGTATCTATAATATATGTTTTTACATTCATAAACATTTAAATAAACAAATAATAAATAATAAAATAACTAATATACCCTAAATTTAAAACATTCAATACCCATCGTTTAAAACGTCAGCAAGTGTCAAAGCATGTACGCTGCTAGAAGCATTTTTAACATTCCGTGTGTATATATACGTATATATATAGGAAGGAAAATATAAAATGGTCATTTCAATTTCAGCTCAAAGCAGATCTCCTATGTTCTTGATCAATCCCCAGGTTAGCAGTGTTTCTCCGAATAAGCAATCTCCAAGTTTTCTCTACACAGATTTGATTGCGTGTGTTGTTTCTTTCACGAATCAGATCGACTAAAGGAACCAATTTTCGCTATCAATCATCAATATCTCTGATTTTCTCATTGTTCTATGATCATTCAGTTGAAATCATTTGGATTTGTTCACATAAAAACGAGGATTTGAGAGCAAATTATGGATAACGGCCCTCCATTCTACAAGGAGGGCTTACCAACGGCGATACCTAAACCAGATAAGCAACGATGGAGATCATCATCAAAAACTTCTTCTTCTACACTTTCAGTCCTCTTGGCTTTCTTCTCTTGTCTCGCTTGGCTTTACATCGCCGGCAGGTATCCGCTTTGCTTAGTATATCATATATTTTAATTCATCACTTTTATGCCTACAAGTCTAAATTTTTGATTTGATAAATCAGTATGAGTTTACGCAAGTGCCTGTGAGTGTTTCTTTTTTTCCCCACCTTTTAGTTTACATTTCTGATTAAATAATTGGGGTGAACTGAAACTGCTGAAATATGTGATTACCGATTAGTAATTTTTGGACATGTGCCTTTTCTCGGTCCATAGATTTAAGATGATCATACTATTTTTGGAATGTGTGTGTACAAGTTTAGTTTTTTCCTGCTGAAATTGGAATTTAGGGCTAGATGAATGATAAACGGTATCAACTTACGTAATTCTTTTGAAAGTGCTGGACTTTGTTGTTGGTGAGCTACTTCAGGATACTTGTACTATACGGAGTCTTCAATTTTTCATCACCTAATCAAAAATTAAAAATCTAAAAAACTGGCACCATTAATGAATTACCAGGCTGTGTGTTTAATTTTAAATTTCTGTTGAAGTCTACGGCTTCTAGACTTGATTGTTTTGATGAACTTACTCAAGTTGGAAGTAGGTTGAAGTTGTTGACGAGTTATGTTTTTTTTTATTTGGGTCTTCAGCCTTAATAACTCTAAACGACGGCATTAATTTTGTTTCAGAAAAAGTGGTTCTGTTTGACAAGCAGTCGAACACTTGAACTTGTATCCTTTAGATATCACTAGCATCTTTAAGTGGCTAAAGTCCATAACTTGCATCCTTTTGTATATACAAATCATCTCTAACTGGCTCAAGTTGAACTGATTGGGAATTATTAGGTGGGATAAATGTGACATAGTTTCAGAAGACTTCGTAGAAGACATAGGTTTTGAATTTCACTTCTAAATGTCAAATAAAGTCATATTAAATGAATTTGTAAACAGTTCCATGATACTTTATGCAGGAGAAATACTTATTTGGTTTAGTTAATAGTTTGGATTTCCAGAATACCATTGTTGCAAACTTTGTCATTCACCCAAACAACCAATAAATTCTGATTGCAGGACGCAGATGGGACTCACCTTTATATTTTCTCCTTTAAATATTTGGAAAAGTTACTTGGCTGTGGATCTGAGAATTGGTCATGTTTGATTTACCAGGTTGTGGCAAGATGCCGAGAACCGAGCATTACTGTCTAATCTGCTTATGAAGAATTCTGCCCAGGTATGGTTTCTAATATGACTCCCCACACATATTTGATTCTTAATTGAAGATGGAATTTTGAAGATTAAATATATTTAGGGTCTTGCTTAACTTAACATGGATTCACACTGGTTATTGAGAAAGCACGTTCTATAAGTTAGCATAAGTGAAT
The DNA here is from genome assembly GCA_032274825.1 of Drosophyllum lusitanicum. Classification (NCBI taxonomy): domain Eukaryota; kingdom Viridiplantae; phylum Streptophyta; class Magnoliopsida; order Caryophyllales; family Drosophyllaceae; genus Drosophyllum; species Drosophyllum lusitanicum. Next base: position 2,271 of record JAUEJL010087759.1, read on the forward strand.
AACAGTTTAGTTTCCAATGCATGACCTAAGTTATAATAAGTGTTTGAAAATTGGAGACATAACGAGTTTATGACCAAGTGTTTTGTACTTTTATCAGTAGTCAGTAAACATCGTTTGTTTATAATGAGGAGGTTATGGAAATGTAATCAATGAGGTTCCTCGCACGTTGCTATGGAGTTTTAAAACATGTAGCTTTTCACGCCAAAGTGAAATTCCCATTTGAACCGAATTCCATTTCTTAAAGTTGTTTTGTCGACAAAAAAATTATGCTGACGTATATCCTTTAGTTATACTCATTGCGATATAAATGTTTATGTGTATAAAATTCTGGTTAATTCAAAAAACTCACCGACCTAAAGATAGATCATTTAATCTGAGTGCTCCAAGTTTAGTTATCTTCTCGCTAATTTCCCTTTTATTTTGTTTGGTCGTGTTTGTTTTCTATAGCAGAGTCCAAAGATTCTTACTGTTGAAGACAAGCTAATGGTCCTAGGATGCAAGTAATTTTTGGGTCTTCATATTTCATATTCCAATCCTCCCCCGCCCTCTTTTTGTGTGTGTGTGTGTGTATAATGTTTTAGAATGAAATCCTTGTATTAACTTGTGATTGTTGCAAATGGTTACTTTTTCAGGGATTTAGAGAGAAGAATTGTGGAAGCTGAGATGGAAGTAACACTAGCAAAGAGTCAAGGTTTTCTCAAGAACCAATTGAAGCAGCCTGGATCTTCTTCTTCTAGCAAAAAAAAGCTTCTTGCTGTGATTGGCATCTATACTGGATTTGGGAGTCGGTTAAAAAGAAATGCTTTTAGAGGATCTTGGATGTCTGGAGGTCAGTTCATTTTTTTCATAATATATCTATACGTCTTTTCAAGTAACCCCTTTGTATAGTATTTGATATTTTGAAATATTATATTTTGTTAAGATTATAATTCGGAGGATTCTCATGAATGTCAGCTACACTATGTTCTCTTCCTTCTAATAGTTAACATACATCGTCATCACTAGCTTCAAAGTAAAATATTGTCGTCCAACTTGAGATTTTGACAGAGTATTGCATGTGTAAATATTTTGAAGAAAGTGGAAAAATGGATCTAATCCAATGAGTAAATCATATAACTTCTGAACCATTCATTATACATGAAGTTATATCTTCAGTGTAGTTATTTATTGATTTTGAGATCACATTGGTATCTTGTCGAACTCATTTGTCCTTGTTGCATTGGTTGTCATATTCGTGTGCCAATATTATTTGAAGGAATAGATATATATAGTTGTAGTAGTAAAATTTTCATATCTTTTAAAGACCAGACTCCAGATCTCTATGCCATGGCCAAGTCAATTGGGTACTCTAGGAAAGCATGAGATTGGTGATGGTAGTTCCTCAAGAGAAACCATTAACACCATGATGATTATAAAGCCCTCAATGTTTCTAGAAATCAGAAGATCATAATTGGCTCTCCATGTGATTAATGAAGGTTATTTATCTGCATGTTAATCCTAAACTACTTTGGGAGAAGTGACTTGTTTGTTTATGCATTCATAATCCTTTGGTGATGTTTGTCTCTGCTGCTTTTGCTAAATTAAGGCTCCATATGTTTTTAATTCATGTTCCTGCTTTCTCAATCCACGACTTTGCGGGTCCCATCTTATTTCTCCATGTATGACGTAAATGTCACCAATAATACGGTAGATCCAGGATTTTTGGTCATTGGTGGCACAAAATAATAATAGAACTGCTGAATAAAATAAAAATATATAAACGGGTATGATTCATTAAAACTAATAAAGAAGTTACCTCCATGTATGAAGTAAATGTCACCAATAATATGGTAGATCCAGGATTTTTGGTCATTGGTGGCACAAAATAATAATAGAAATGTGGAATAAAATAAAAAGTATAAACGGGTATGATTTATTAAAACCAATAGAGAAGTTACCTCTTACAATGGTTCTCTATGTTTTGTTAAATTTTGGAAGTAAACAAATACAAGTTCATTTGTGGAGTTTGATGGTTGTTGTAACTTGTAAAGGACCTAACCACTGCTATTATGGCGGGAGTGCGAGGGTCCCAAAGCAGATGGGCCGGTATTCTGTTGCTAGATCAACTGGTGGAGGTCAAGCGGAGTCCTTGCGGGATCATCCAGGGCGCTGTCCTGGGAACAAATTTTACATTTATGGGTATAGCCCGTATGGAAAATTTTAGGCTCAATTAACACTAATACTTATCTGCATAGGATTAAACCTAATCCATCCAGGCATCCACTATAAATATAACCCTATTTAATTGTAAGCATATTATTGGAATTTATAGAAATCTCTCTATAGTTTGGCCATGAATTAAGCAAATCGCATCAATACTTCTATCGATTTACTATTTTCTTGTACTTCAATCTTTATGCTATTATTCGTGGATGTTGCTTTAGCCCTCTACACAATTTAATGGATCATTTTGTAAGCCCATTAAGATCAATCTAAAATAGCAATTTTAACCTAGCCCAACTAAATGGACCAATTTTTAAGTTCATGAGCTCTATAAACTATAAGCCTACTTAACAAATTAAACTCATTGCATTGCCCAGATAGATGTTAGAAAATTGGACTAAAGCAACATGTAAATGGTCCTGACAAATTGAAAATGATGAAGGGAAAAACAAATGAGCCTTATGCATCCTACCAATCACCTTCAAGGGGATTTTTCCATTTTATCCTTGTTATGTTTCTATAACAAGTAAAAATGCCATCTTCATATAATATGAGAAGTAACTAATTCCCTTGAGTTTGACAGGTGCTTCTTTAAAGAAGCTTGAAGAAAGAGGAATAGTCATACGTTTCATTATTGGCCGAAGGTATTGCTATTTACTTGAACCTCTTTTATTCTTTCTTTGCTATTACTGCTGTATTCTGTTCATATACCTGCCATAAGTATCACTCTTACTTTCAAATAATATTTGTTATTAAGATTAAGTGAACTCACTCATATCTTAATAGTCAACAATGAAGTTTTTTGTATATAAAATTTCAGTCCTAATCGCGGTGATAGCTTGGACCGCAACATTGATGAGGAAAATCGGACCACAAATGATTTCTTGATTCTTGTAAGTTTATAAGTTTGATTTTTCATACTAATTATAAAAGGGTCTACGACATATTATTGTTATTCGACCACTGTTTTAGTAGCGTGGATTATTTAATTATATGATTCTTAGGATGGTCATGAGGAGGCTGATGAAGAATCATCTAAAAAAGCAAAGTTCTTCTTCAGTACAGCTGTACAAAACTGGGATGCTGAGTTTTATGTAAAAGTCGATAAAGATATTCAACTTGATTTTGGTAAGTCCTGTTTACATTCTAAAATATATGTTTTTGTGTTTTATATACATGTTTTAGATTTTATGTAATGATTTAATTTTCTCTGTTTTTAGAGGGGTTAAATGAGCTTCTTGAAAGCCGTCGTGGTCAAGATAGTCTTTATATGGGATGCATGAAATCAGGAGAAGTAGTTTCTGAAGTGTAAGTACCTCCATTTAGTAGTGCAAATAAATTAACTAATCCAGTGTCTAACTTTTATTAAAAACATGCATATTGAATAGAATTCAAGTGTCAAGCTATTTATAAGTTTCTCCATTAATACCATATCAAGAAATTTATGGAATAAATGAAAATATTTCTTTTGGATCATATATTGTTGCATGTAAAAACTCATCTACTGCAGTTTTTTCTCTACATAAACTAACCATTAAAGCGTGTATATCACTTTTCAGGGGAAAGCAGTGGTATGAACCTGAATGGTGGAAGTTCGGTGATGAGAAATCGTAAGTAATTTCATCATCTCTTTAAAATGCAGGAAACAAACCTTTCACCAAAACATCATAATGGGCCGACGTATGTATACATCCATACATGTATACATATACACACACACAGACACATCCATGCATAAATTAGTGGCTCCATGTAGTGCTGTATTGTGAAAAGAAAAATATATTTTGTTGACATTTCAATTGTATTTATATACCTATTTTGATATACTTAGAAACCCTGTTTCTTTGCCAGGTACTTTCGGCATGCAGCTGGCTCACTTTTTATTCTATCCAAAAATTTTGCTCAGTACATTAACATTAACAGGTAAGTGGTGATGATTCAACAAATTCATAAAAATAAAAATGCGTTATTGTTGGTCGTTTTCCTCATGTTTGGTTTTTGGACTAATAAAATCTTGTCTGTCTGATGATAAGAGACCCAAAACCCCATTAGGGTTTTTGAAAGTATTTAGGAATGGACTTCACATGATTATTTGTATACATATTTTTAAAATTTTGTAGTGCATCACTGAAGACTTATGCTCATGAAGATACATCAGTTGGTTCATGGATGATGGGTATACAAGCCACATATATTGACGACCCTCGTGTGTGCTGCACCAGTTCTCGACAAGGTAAATGCCTATGCTTTTATTTGAAATTTTCCGTCTTTAAATCTAATTAAATAATCTATTGATTTTGCATACTAATTTACTTTGATTATGCTTCATTTCAGATAAGGTATGCTCTTTGGCTTGATAAGAGGAGCTGATCCAGCATTGTTTTGGGTTTAACCAATCTCGCTTGTCAAGAATCTTGCCCGTATCTGTGTCCCTTTAGATATTTCATCAGATAGTTAGATGTAAAGATAATCTTGGCTATTCTTTTTTTTAGATGGAGGGTTGCCCACATTTTTCCAGAAAAGAAAAGGTAGTTCTTTTTTTATCTGGTTAACTTTATAAACTTCTTGATCTGTTAGTGCACTCAATTATCAAGATTCAAAGACGATAGAGACCAAAATGTATATCACTAGTGGATGATTCATCATCTCTCACAAAAGTTAATTGATTTTCAATTTGCTTATTCTTATTATTCTTGTTACTGATTTCCATCCCACCTTGCCTTTGTTTTACTGTTTTTTTTATTTATTTATTGAAGGGGGTAGGATATATGCTGATTGGTGCTGCCTACACACAAACACTTTTAGTGGGAGGTATGTTAAGTCATTTCTACACTTACTCATTTAAGTGTTTGTGATTGTGGCAGCACCAACCATAGGTGATGTGTGCTTTTAGAACATACCAATTATACATGTATTTTATTGTGTTGTATAAAGCCATCATTTGGAGTCTTCTGACTATAAATTATAATAGGACCTAAGTGATTAAAACAAACGAATATACTAGTAAAATGAACTGGATCATCATCAACATGGCTCTATCTGCAAGCTTGAATGTGTATGTGAGGTATATGAACAAATACAATGGAGAAAGGAGCAACGATGACAGGTTTCGTGAGGTTTATTTCTATCGGATCTAGTGCAGGTATGATCCCTGTCGAATTTACAGTTAATTCTTTTCCATTTAAGAGTACAACACGGCTATTTAAACGCCGGTCTTTTGCCGTTAGATGGTACTCTTTTCTCGTAAACTTGTCGTCACCATGTTTAGAACTGTTGACCATTTGTTGTGTTTGTTTTAGTTGCTGTTTTGTTGCCACTGTTATCGTCACATTTTCAACTGAAATACCGACTTCGGTTGTTGTAGTACCGTCGAGATTGATCAATAAGAAAGTAATCCCTTCCTGTAAAGTGTGAAGTTTAGCCACTACTATTTCTTCTATTATTTTTCATAACTGTCTGTTTCCGTTGCTATTCAACTCAGAAGAAGTATATACTTACCAAATGTTTGGAGCAATGGGCATAAGAACGGATCTTCTTCGTGCCATGAAAACGTGTAGAGAGAACACGTCTTCCCATCAGCCGATGCCAAAGAAGCGCGCTACATCGTAAGGTAAAATCATTGAACAACTCAAATTCTCTAGTTAAAAAACAGTTGGAGGTTTGCATTAGAAAGTGTATATATCAGCATTTGATGTATAAATCACCTGTAGTAGTCAGGATTCGGAACAAATGTGTCAGTGTTAAGAAGTCCATAGTTCCCTCCTATTAACGCTTGTCGACAATAAGTTTTAGTATCATACGACGCTGCCATTCCGAGTTGATCCAAGTACCTATACAATAAGTTTACACACATAACATTTGTTAATCTAACCACAATTCGACATGTCTGATGTTTCATGAGATATTACAATCTAAACCTTAATAATTGATCGTTAGATGACCAACCGCTATCGGTTTTAAACTCATAATACTTGTTAACCTCTGTAGTGATCGAATATTCGCTAAAAACGTACCAAAAGCTAAACACGAAAGCATTCGTTACTTGATTACGACCACTATTATAAGCACCTCCCCCTTCACCTACCCAAGCCGCAATTGAAGTGCCAGAATTCTTCAAAATGTTTTGAAGTTCTCGAAACGGTTGTGATCCTCCATCCAGATACGACGGGTCAAGTATTTTCTCGATTAAGTGCTTGTCCACACCTAATAGAGATACATACATACTTTGTTTAAGCATATATACTTCCTCAATACAACTTAAATAGCAAGAATCATGCAAGTGTAGTACCTGGACCAAGATTATAGATGTGATGGGTGATCACTTGAAGTGAATCGTTTGATTTCCTTGCAAACTTGTCGAACCAATTTGCATCAAAGAATCCTCCTGGTCCGAGAACTAACGGCTTATCTTGAGAACTCTTGTAGACTTTTTGCACTATGTTTTGGAGTGAAATCGTATCTGATGCATACTGATCTGCAGTGATCCTTGCTCCAATTCCGTTTGCACTCAATTCATTTCCTATCAGTTATCATTAGAAAAGAAGTTCGAATCAGACTTGAGCTAGATAATTTTTCAAATACCAGAGGCACAAACGATAGAAGTTTGTCATTCGTCATATCCCACTGATCGCACGCTCTTGTGCAGTAGATGAACATGGCTATTCCATAAAAAAGTTGGTTTCTAGAGCAAAAAAGCTTACCAAGTTCCCAACCGTGAATAGTGAAACCCTTGTCAACGGTATATCTAATCAGTGATTTGGTGTTACTTGAGTTCCATTGTCCTATGACAGAACCATCCTTGCGGACTTCTCTTTGATACAATGCGTTCAACCCAAATATAACCTTCACTCTTCAAAGAATAAGAGAAAATAAAACAAGAACCCGTCACACAAAACTTCATATCATACTATAAACACATGAAAATTTGAAGATACAAGAATTTAAACATATAAATTGTTAATTTTACCTTAAATCTTGAAAGAAAATGTTGAGTTGATCCCATCTAGACATGGTTAAGCAACCTTGAGTGAAGCCAAATAAGGCATCACTATTTTTGGTGAATTGGGAACATGATTGCTGATCCCCTTGCCTTTGGTATATCAGGCTATCTTGGAGAGTGCCTCCCAATCTAAGTTTCAAAGGAGAAAAGGCTGCAAATAATCAAATTACCCTTTGTAATGAAAAGCTATAAATCCTGCTTTAGAAATTCACACACATACACACACACACAATCAATAGATACTTAAATACTAGTAAAACCGTGAAATTTAGATATCTCGATTTGGAAAAATGATATATCATCTTACTTTTTCTTCCTACTTCATCCTCCTACTCATCTATCACAAGATGACATGTGGAGTCTACCAATTCTCGTTTCTCATATCCTCTATTGATTTTGACACTTGATCTCGTATGTGAGATATTATAGTTTTAGTTCAGATGTGCAAAAAATTTTTTTATTTGGTTTAACTAGTTAATCCAAAATTCTTAAAAACCATATTTATTGAGGTGATAACATAAGAGAATACAAAAAATTATTATTTATTAACTAATAGTAGTGACAAAAATACTCGTAACTATAATAACAAACTGTATTTGCTTTGTCCTTATTCTAATTGAATTCTTTTTATATATTTTATTAGTAATCAAATATTAAGATATACAAAAAATTATTAATTATAGTTCTTTAGTTATTAGGACTGTAATTTTCTCTTTGTGTTCATTTTGTTTGGAATTTATTTAGATTAATAAATTAACAACTTATTTTAGTACTTAATCACCATTCATGTATTTCAACATTATGAAATAATTATCAACAAAATATAATATTGGAAATACATCTGATGATGGCATAACTGTAATACAGTGATCATAAAGATATATGCATGTATTTCACAAGAATAAAAACATATATAATTAGCCAGTCAGAAAAATACACATCTTAATTAATAAAAATATTTATATATTTTAGTAGGCATTTTATGTACATAAATGTAAATTGTGCATATTATAAATTAACGTATTTAATCTCGGTACTCACCTTTGATTGCATTTAACAATATTGTGTTGTTAAGATCCTGCCATGAGTTTTGAAACCAAATAAGAATGTAATCAGAATATTTATAAAAAAAACTAATTAAAGGGTGTATATTAGGGGAATATTTTTTTATCAATAGATCGAACACACTGACCCTACCCTTTAATCTACGTCTTTTGTTTATTATGATACTTGAACACACAGCTTTAATTGCTTAATCTTGACCATTCAAACTTTTTATTTAATAAAATAAATTTAATTGCTCAATCTTGACCATTCATTTAGTCAAAATTGAAATTTTGATTTTGATTTTTTTTAATCAAAATAAAATTGAATCAATATTGTTAGAGGAATTTCATATTTGCCCTTCTTAAGTCTTAAAATATCATACTTAATTGTCCATCCTAATTTACAAATATCATATTTAGCTTTTATAATTTCTTAAATATATTTTTACTAATATTTGATAATTTTTATTTTCTAAACTAACTTGTACGATAGGACATATAATATACTACTTAAATAAAGTACTAATAATCGGATTAGCAACTTTTATTCTTTTTCAGTTTTATTATTTTTTAATCTTCTATAAAAATTAATAATTTACCAAGGTTTTATTTTTATTAATTTATCTCGGTGCCCCCTGTGTGAAAGTCATACAATTGGTCCTTAAACATATATAAAACGTTAAAACATATGCAAATGAGCATAAAATTACTACAAAAAAATATTATAAGTATTCGAAAAAGATGGTAAATTATTAGTAGAATATATAAGAAAAAATAAAATATATATCATCTTGAGATCCTTATTAATATTGGTTTTCCGATTAATTAAATTTATAGCCGTATTTAGATTAGATATATGTGTAATACATTGGTTGATTTTAAAAAATGATAAATGTTAAACATTAATAAAAATATATTAAATGATGATAGACGGCGTCAACACTTAAACCAGCGGTGAAAGAGTCGACACGATATTGAAGGTAGATGTGACATCAGAAGCATGATATCATTATATAAAGAGACATAATTGTATTTTTGTAAAAACCATGGATCATTAGTATTGGTTATAATTAAAAATGATTATAAAATATTTTAAAATAATAAAATTTAAAATTTGGTTAAACATGATATTCTGAAATATTATAAAAGATTAAATATGATATTTGTAAATTAGAATGACAAATACGATATTTTAAGTTTTAAGATGACATATGAAAAAACTTCCCTAATAATTTTGATTCAATTTTGACAAACAAAAGTCAAAATTGGAATTTCACTTATTATTAAATGAATTATCCAGATTGAACAATTAATTTTATATTATTAAATAAAGGGTTATAATCATACAATAAATTTGATATTAGTCTATTATTTATATTAGAAGATACATTAGTTTCATGCTTAATTTCCAAGTCAACGTTCATGCCACTGTCTTCTTTGGAGCAGAGTATGTGGTTATTTTAGTCCAGATGATTACAAGAACTTATCATTGGATGTTACTATCAATGCTAGTTATATTCTTTTTTTGTTATTATTATTATAATATTCTTTTTCAAAAAGTGTCTAACAAATATCTTTTTTTATTGGTGGTTAAAGTTTTCTCCAAATATCAACTCTTTTAATTAAGATTAAATTAAATTTTGAGTTCTAGTATGTTACTATCATATACATAATATCCAAAAATAACTGATTTAATTGGACAGCATTATTTTTTAAATTATACACAAAACTATATATTTATTCTGTTATTTACCAATACACCCTTGCACTACTTGGGTCAAAACTTTAAAAGCCAAAAAGTTAGTTGTGTAAACAGTCAAAGCTAAAAGATATATAGCGTTGTATATTTTAAATCAAATTAAATTATATATATAATACTTTTTAGTAAGAGGGTTGGATCAAGTGGCGGTGGCAACTGGTGGGGTGATACCCTATCATACCGGCCATATGATCATGATTCGTGATTGTGAGATCGGGTATGATGTTAGTGTCCTAGTGACGGAGAAAAAACTGACGTGAGACCGCCAGATCACAACATAAGGCGGGGTTGGCTCGTGTGTTATTGATAAATTGATCATAAAAGTTTTCATTCGGGTGTAGATATGAACACGTACGTACATACGAGACTCGAAAACAAACTAAATAACAAGAACATGTAAATGGAATTGAAGATATATATATATGTATGTATGAATGTATGTATGTATATATAAAATAAAAAATAACTAACCAAATTGAGAATAGAAGCAGTTCCCCAGCTACAAGTTCCATAATCGCATTTCTCAGGTGGCCACCAATCCAAAGTTGCACAAATGAAGTCTTCATCAATCAAGCCAATAGAATCTGTTCCATTTACATATACAATTCCTTCATCATAACTTATCTTTTCTAAAAGCAAGTTTTTTAGGCCATGGCTCATCACCATCACCACCACCAAACACAACCCCACCGTTCCCGCCAGTAAACCGATCTCAATCGCTACCGCTTTCAGTTTGGTTTTGCCGTTTCTGGGGTTGCTAGCCATCTGCCCAGCTCCAGTACGTATATATGTATATAAAACTAGAGAGAGAGAGAGAGAGAGTTTAATTATATATACAAGCTAGTTTTGATTCTTGGGTGGTATATATATATGTATGTATTGTGTATGTACAAGCTAGCTAGGTAGACCAGGTTATATAGAAAATGGGTCAGTTAACAGTTTACTTGGAAACAATCGAATTGAATAAATATATAAAGATTTAAATCACAACATGCACCCAACACGCATTAAAATTTTCAAACAGTAGTATTAGATATAATCTCGTACGTATAGCTAAGATTAGGTTGACCATTGGCATTGACAATAACAAACTTTGAAATTTAAGGGCTGGCATATATAGCTAAGATATGTGTGGTTTATCTTTTCAGTTTTTTGTAATTGAAATTAAAATCATAATAAATAATTACATATTTATAGGTTAATTAAAGATTGTCTACAAACGTAAATCAATCAAAAACTGTTTTTCGTATTAGAACCGTGAGAATTGTTTGTAACACCATTAATGACTCATTAATAGGGGTATTTTGGTCATTTATATATTTACCCAACCGTGAATTGCATCGATCTGGTTAAGCCGTCATTGATTTGTGGGCCGTTGATTAAGTATAATCAAGAGCTAAGATTAGTTCTCGTACGAAAAACATTTTTCATTTGAATGTTCCCCTATATATAAGGTTATGATTAAATTAAAAAAAAATTATAATAAGAAGCATAAGTAAGAATGTAAGTGTGACACTAAACTCATCTTTCTCCTTATTCTTTTCTCTATCCTCCCTTGATTACACTCTATCATTTGATTGTATTTTTATTTTACATGATTCTATTTCATCCATGACATTTGTAATTTTTTCTTTTTTTTTTCTTATAGTTTTTACCATAAGTTTTTTGACAAGATCCTAACCCTATATATATTCGTACCGAAAACATCTAAATTTATTTAGAAAGAGATTAATGTTTATTGATTCATTTTAACGTTTATTCATTTAAATCATTTATAAAAACCACGTCACTTTTAAGTTATATAATCAATATCATACATCAATCACTTGCTGTACTTTTTAGATTGTATTCATTTTTCATAATGATTTTATCCTGCAAGTGACCACTGGGATAACCATTGAATTACACTTTCACGGGGTTAATGATAAATCGTTTTTTAATTCTCTCTTATAAATTAAACTATATACCACTATGTGTGTGTGTGATGGAATCATGGAATTGATTATGTGAAAGAAATTCAGTGGGATATTGGTTAAGTGGTGGGTTACCCTTGTCCTTTGAGTGATGATATTTAAATGGTCGATGATTTGTGTATAATTATTTTTTGTAATGTATAATAAAAAGTTATTGTTTAGATTATTATACCTATAAATTTATGAATAAGATTAATAGTTAGTAGGTTAATATGGGTAAAAAGATCCTAATTGTTGTATATGAAAAAAAATTGTTATGTACAAATCATTTATTTTAAATGCGCTTTCATACTCACTAATTAAGTTAAAAGGAGATGATATA
>JAUEJL010087770.1:0-14571 GCA_032274825.1 Drosophyllum lusitanicum
ATATTGATATATACACATACATACTCACAGCCCCTGAACTTATCATCTTCAAAAATTACAGCTTTAACCTCTCTATTTTAATCACATACAATACACAAAAAGGTAACTTACAAAACACATAACACTAACTGTTAATAATTAAATTTCGAACCTTGGGGCATTACAACTCTTCCCACTTAGGTTGATTTCGTCCCCGAAATCTACTATGCAAACAACTCCGGGTAATTCTATCTCATCTCACTTTTAGGCTCCTAAGTGTAATATGAGCTTTTCCTATGCTTTCACTGTACTGTGACAAGTTCTATCTGTTTGTTTCACCACCTCTTAACTTTTCTTTCTAATATAGCCACTGGCTGCTCTATATAACTTAGCTTTTCGTCAATAGTCACATCCAAAGGTGGGATACGTGAAAAGTATTACGAATCTGTGACATCTCTTCTGGAAGTTCCAGACTGTAAGCTACTTTTACCACCCTCGCAACAATCTTGAAAGGACCAATAAAGCGAGGCCCTAGCTTACCCCTCTTTCTGAATCTGATAATTCCTTTCAATGGTGATACTTTCAACAACACATAGTCCCCAACTTGGAACTCTAACGATAATCTCCTCTTGTCCGCATAACTTTTCTGTCTATCCCGGGAAGCTTTTAGTCGTTCCCGTACCTACTGTATACACTCGGTCATCTTTTGTACTATCTCTGTACTGCCCAGCTCTTTCTGACCAACTTCTCCCTAACAAATAGGAGTTCTACACTTTCTGCTATATGACATTTCGTACGGTGGCATACCAATACTTGAATGATAACTGTTGTTATACGAGAACTTTGCTAACAGCAAATACGTATCCCAACTGCCACTGAAATCAATGATACAAGCTCTGAGCATATCCTCCAATGTGTGTATAGTTCTCTCACTCTATCTAACCATTTGAGGGTGGAATTCTGTACTAAGATGTAACTTAGTCCCCATATCTTCATGAAACTTATTCTAGAACCTGAAGGTAAATCGAGTATCTCCATCTCAGACAATTGAAACAGGTACTCCATGTCTAGCTACAATATCTTCCATATACATGTCCGCCATTCTTTCAGAAGTATATGCTTCCTTTATCGGAATAAGGTGAGCATTTTTCATGAGTTGATCAACTACTACCCAGATGGCATCAAACCCCTAAGGTGTTCAGGTAACTTGGTAATTAAATCCATAGTAACATGTTCCCATTTCCAAATTGGAATGTCGAGTGGTTGCAATTTTTCATGCGGTTTCTGGTGCTCTGCTTTTACATGTAGGCTAGTCAAACATCTTTCGACATGCCTCGCTATGTCACGTTTCATTCCTGGCACCAGTAATTCATTCTAATTCATTCTCATATCCCTGTACATACTTGTCTCATCTGGATGGATTGAAAGCTGTGATTGATGTGCGTCCTCCAAAAGAGTTTTCCTCACACCTCCATAACTAGGCATCCTCACACGATCATAGCGAGTTAGAATATCTCGACCATCTCTTGCTAACTTTGACACCAGACCTCTAATACGCTCCTTCTTCTGGTTACTGTCTTTAACTGCCTCAATCTGAGCTGCTTTAATCTTATCAAGTATCGGGGTGATAACTGACATTCTTACTCGATGCATTTGTATCTGTATTGTACTTGACTTTCTGCTCAACGCATCTGCAACCACATTAGCTTTACCTGGGTGCTATAAAATCTCACAATCATAGTCTTTCAAAAGCTCTAACCACCGTCTCCGATGCATGTTCAGATTCTTCTGCTCCAGAAAGTATTTAAGACTCTTGTGGTCTGAATAAATAGTGCACTTAGCCCCATAAAGATAGTGAGGCCATATCTTAAGAGCAAAAACAACTACTGCCAATTCTAAGTCATGTGTTGGGTAATTGTTTTCGTGAACCTTTAACTAATGAGAAGTATAAGAAATAACTCTTCCCCTTTTCATAAGTACACAACCCAACCCTCTATAGAAAGCATCACAGTAGACGACCATATCTTCCATTCCATCTAGCAATGTAAGTACTAGGGCATTACACAATTTGTGTTTCAAAGTACCAAATGCTTTCTGCTGATCATCTTCCCACTTGAACCCCATATTCTTTTTAGTCAACTGAGTTAGGGGTATTGCTATCTTAGAAAAGTCTTGAATGAATCATCTGTAATACCTGGCAAACCCAAGAAAACTTCTTATTTCAGTCAGATTCTGTAGCGGCTCCTATTTAATCACAGCTTCCACTTTGGAAGGATCTACCTTAAACCCATCCTGATTAATAAGATCACCCAGAAACTGCACCTCCCGTAACTAAAACTCACACTTGGAGAATTTTGCATACAACTTCTCCTTGTGTAGTACTTCTAACACTTTTCTGAGATGAACACCATATGCTTCTGAAGTCTTGGAATAAATAAGAATGTCCCCGATAAACACAATCACCGATTTATCAAGCATGGGTCGAGAAACTCTATTCATTAAATCCATAAATGTTGTTGGTGCATTCGTAAGACCAAATGGAATAACTACAAACTCGAAGTGCCCATAACGTGTTCTGAAAGCTCTCTTGGCTACATCTTCCTCTCTGACCTTGAGCTGATGATAATCTGACCGCAAATCTATCTTTGAGAACCATGATGCACCCTATAGCTGATAGAACAAATCATCTATTCTAGGAAGTGGGTACTTGCTCTTGATTATAACTTTGTTAAGCTCTCTATAATCTTTACACATTCTAAATGTACCATCTTTCTTTTTCACAAACAAAATTGGTGCACCCCAAGGCGAGTTGTTGGGCCGGGTAAAGCCCTTATCTGTCAATTCTTTAAGTTGTTTCATCAACTCCTGCATTTCAGGCGGAGCCAATCTGTAAGGGGCTTTAGCTTTAGGTTCTGTTCTTGGTACCACATTAATTCTGAATTCACTTGTCGGGTCGGTGTGATCCCTGGTAGATCACCGGGAAAAACATCGGGGGAATCACAGACTATTGGTATATCTTGAATCTACTGTTACTTGTTCTCCATGTTAGGATCTTCCACATAAGCTAAAAAAATTGTACAACTATGGACAAGATACTTTCTTACTTTTGCTAACGAACAAACACAAACACTAACTTTCTTACTTTCACCTCAAATTATCAGTTCTTTCCCACTTGGGGTCTGAACCCGCACTATTCTCTAATCACAAGATATCTGAGCTTGGTACTGACCCAACCAATCCATACCAACAATATTTGAAACTCTTTATTTGTAATAGGAATAAGGTCAATATGGAACTGGAAAGAGTCTATCTCTATCACATTATTCTTATACATACTATTCATAAAAATAGTCTTATCATCTGCTATTTCTACTTCCAGTGGAAACTCTAATTTAACAAGTGGAGTAATAAACTGAGCACAAATTGAAAATAGCAGCAAAAGATCTACTTGCACCAGAAATAAACAATACCATAGCAGTTATACTATTAACAACAAAAGTACCTGTCACAACACCGGGTTCCACTTTGGCCTCTGCTGCCGTAAGCTGGAATGCTCTGCCCTTTGCCTAGGGCACCTCTGCTTTCTAATTTCTACCCTCATTGATATGAAGCGGGGGTAGGGGATTCGCTGGCCTCCTTTGTGAAACAGACAGATTGGGACAATGAGCTTTGATGTGCCCCGGCTGATAACAGTTATGACACACCTAAGGCGGGCTGTTACAATCTCTAACTATGTGTCCCTGCCTCCCACACTTGAAACAACCTGGAGATCCCATCTTGCACTCTCCTGAATGATTTCTTCCACATCTGTTACATTTGGGTGGGGGAGATGACCCTCCCTGCTGAGGTACATACACTGGTCGTATACTCGGAACATTTACCGTCTCCACCTTTCTCTTTCCTCCCAATATACCCTGTCTGATCAACTCCTATTCTCTCTTCCATGCTAAATTCATCATATCATCCGTTGTATTACAGGTAGTGGTTGCCAACACCTCACGAATATCGTTCCTAAATATAGAAATGTATCACTGCATCTTCATTGACTCGGTGGAAACATATTCCGGACAGAAACGAGCCATTTCTAAAAAGTTTTTGGTGATTTCATCCACCGACTCTGTCGTCTACCTGAGCGCCATAAATTACCCTGTAATCTTGTCTATATGAGCTACAGGTGCAAACTGCACCTCAAACAACTCCTTGAACTGAGGCCACGTCATAGCCTCAATCTGGGCTTCTCCTTTCCTCTGTAACAATCGATGCGTACATAACCTTCCTCTCTGGTAAACACCCACTGGTACGGAAAGCCCCTTTCGTCTCTGCTAACCATCGGTTACTTACAATAGGATCTGTAACTCCCTCAAAAAGAGGTGGTTTACATATCCATGTATGTGCATCCCTACAACTGGTCGTTTCTAGCTTCACCTCTCCCAACACCCTGTACATTAGCCCTTGTAGCTTGAATTGCTGCATCTATCCACTGTTGTAATATCCCTTCCATTCGAGTTGATAGCTGGTCAAACACCTGTGTGATTATGTAGGGAATGCTTTCTTGTAACGCTTTGCTCAACTCCAGAGCCACTACCTCTTTCAATGTATCACTTTCACGATTTTGAATCTCCTCGGTAACTGGAATTTCCTCTGTAGGACCACCTGAAGTTCCGGTGGTTGCAATAGGAATTGCATCTGAAATGTACGTATCTCTGCTTTCCCGAGGTCGTCTTGCCTCACGCTGCTGTGTCGGTCCCATGTTAATTCTCTTTACATTCTCCATACCGAAATTATGTATCTTTGGTATAAACAATACAATAATATAATAACAACTTTCTCTGTTCATACCATAACTATACCGAGTCTGCATACTTTATTTAACATGCCAACATCCACACATAATCCGCAGAGTTCATCATGATTTTGCCAATCTTAAGTATGTACCATGTGTTTATAACAATATGGACCCTATATCATTACCAACACATTAAACCTTAATTTTTCTTAACTTAATGAATCAGATTCCCGCTTCATAACACTTAGCACTTAATAATATAAATTTGCTGCTCATGCATAAACAAGATATCTCATACTCAAATTGCTAAAACAAATAGCAATTAAAAACTTCTACTACTCGCATGCTCACCAAGGTTTACTGCCCAGGAATAGCTCCACTTAATCTCAAAACCATGGTTTAAGTTCAGACATCACGCTCATGTGTGCACGAATCCCTTAAACCTTAGCTCTGATACCAAGTTGTAACACCACTTTTCCAGTTTTTAACTCAAAATATTATTTACAAGTTTGTATCAGAGTTTAATAAAAATATGGTTTACGGCTTCACACATGCTAACGTTTTAATAAATAGTGTTAAAAGTTGCTTTACAAAACCAGGAGCTATCCAGCTGATCACTGAGCTGGGGCCTTACCCTTGTTGGAACCTATGCCACCTGCAACATACAACACTGAAACATAAGCTAATGCTTAATGAGCATACTAGCTGAAAACGAGTAACATAAAACAGGAGTACAATCTCCCACAATATCTCGCATCCAAACTGTAAGACCTGCAAACCTGCACAAACTGTTACTGTTCCAGAATATAGCTACACCACTTGCGTAACCATACTCCCTAACATTCTATTGGTATACAGTTACACCACATGTGTAACTATACACCCTGCCACTTATCTGGTATACAGCTAGACCACCAGCATAGCTGTACACCTTATCACTTATCGGGTATACAACTACACCACCTGCATAGCTGCACACCCTGTCACTGATCTGGTATAAAGCTATATCACCTACATAGCTATACACCTCTACTGAACAATGAATAAATATCATAGCTATTTCGCATATCAAAGTTATCATACAACACATATATAACATAGATACCCGTATACTGATATGAATATATAATTTAAACTCATACGTACTATTCAGACAAAGAGGTAGTACACTCTTCTTAGTATTCATATATAAGTCAACAACGCTAACTCACGAGTATCTCAGCATATACGTCAACATATACGTCAACACTTACTGCCTACAAGCAATATATGGATAATATATCAAACTTATAATTATGCTGCACAACCAAACACTGAACTGGGCATAGGCACGCCCGTGTCTCTCGACTCAGGCCAGAACATGGCCTGCTTAAACATGGGCATACTGGGCCAGACAGGCCCGTACCTTACATAGGTACGGGGGTGCCCCGGCAAGCCCGTACCTTAAGAACAATGGCGGTCACAGCCACTTGGCACTGTCGTACCTCTATAGGCACACCCGTGCCTCATGAACTGCAGCACCAATTCAGCGACTCCCCATGCCGTTTTCCGACCAAAACCACAAATAAACTCAAAACAAGTGTTTTCCAGCACTTGCAATGCATACTAAAGCTACTATAACTACTAAACAACAACAACTAACACAACTAACACTTAATGATCAATCATTCCACATTTGAATCACTTTTTTGACCTAGAACATCTAAAACTCAATCAAGAAATCATACCTTAGTGTTCTACGGTGGATATGAAACCAAAATCAGATGCTTAAGCTTGATTTTCCTTGTTCAAAATCGAAATCCAAGATGGCAGCCAAGATATGGTGTAATTGCTAAGAAGTTTGACTAATACTAGTCAACAAACTCTTATATATATATATATATACACACACACACACACACACACTTTCCAAGAGTTACAAAATAGCCACTGAACTTACCATCTTCCAAAATAACAGCTTTAGCCCCTCTATTTTAATCACATACAATGCACAAAAAGGTAACTCACAAAACACATAACGTTAACTATTAATTATTAAATTTCAAACCTTGGGGCGTTACAAAAAGACTTCCGCTGACTCTGACTCAAAATTCTTTGATTAATTTTCTCATTGTAGTAGTCAATCTGATTCTTATTGCAGGTAATGAAGATTTAAATGAAGGTTTCGCCTTTGCTGAAACAATGAAGAAGAGTACTCTATTTTCTACTGGCTCTTTTAAAACAGTGAAATCATGCAATAAAATTTTCTCAGAAACAGAAGAGATCAGGAGTTATTGTTAAACAGAATGTTTAACACTCAATCAGTTCTAACTCTAGTTTCTCTATTGTAACAGATGATACAAGTCTTAAACAGAAGCAGGTGTGGGTTTCAAAGAAGAACTCTACCAACAACAACAGATCATCTTGTGAAGCACCAACATCAAAGACGAAGAAATCATCTTGGACTCAAAGAATAAAACATCTTAACCAACCCCTAGAATCTCAGAATTCAGGTTAAAGAATGTTTTAAATGATGATTTCTCGTCAAATGTTATCCCGAAACAAGGAATTCCTAAAGCTAAGAGTCAATTTGAAAAAAAAAACATTTTCACTCAAAATAACAAACACAAATCTTTCTCGAAACCAAAAACTAATTGTGATTTTGTGTTAAAGACTGATGTAAAGTATCCTTTTGTGGTTTACTCAGTCAAACACTTAATTAAATTATCCAAAGAGAAGATTTGCAAAACATCAAAAACAAACATCAGTTAGTTTTTTAAAAACGGAATTCCTTAGTGGCATTCAGGACCATTTAATGACAAGGTCCACAAACCTTTTATTGAAAATTCAAAGGTTTGGTTGCCAAAATCTGCAAAAACTGACAATAAAGGACCCAAAACTTCTTGGGTACCAAAAAAAAAAAAATATATATATATATATATATTTGCAGTATATGAGACATTGTGGGAGTACAATGAAGATCACTCAGATTGAAGTGAAGATCACTGTGCTCAATAAACTAAAAAGATTCAAATCTCATTTCAATAGAAGTAAATAAATATTCTTGCAAACACTATCATTTGGGGAAGCTTATTCAACTTTGATCATAAAGTGGCTAAAGAATATTCGAGTTTGAATATATATTTGACTTTGAATTTCTATTCAAGTTTGAATACTTATTCAAGTTTGAATAGAAAACTTTCAAGTTGTATTCGACTTCGAATTATGTCTGACATACTTGAATTCAAATCTTAGACATTAGAAAGTGAACAAAATCATGTCTTAGTTCTATTCGAATCTCTAATAAAGTCTTGTTTTGAGAAAATTCGAACGCGAATACAACCAAGACATACGAGCGTGGTCAATGAGAATGAACGTTTCAAGTTTGAATAAAGGATGGTCAAGCCAGATTCAAGCTGTAAAATCCAAACCTTAAGATTGCATTTTTGTGATGAATAGTAACAGAGCTCGAATTCTTCAAGAAAGATCAGGGGGAGCATAAATACTTTATGCTTGGAAATCTTCATTTTGGTGAAAATTTTATATCAGAAAATGCGGGAAAATTCAAGTTTTGAATTTTGAACCTGATTTTAAACTATGTTTGGTTCGGGTGCATTGAAAAACTAAAAATGGAAGATTTCTTGAAATAAATGCTCTCTGACTTTACACTCTATCATTTATCGATTGTTTGTGCGCTAGTGCTCAAACTTTAGGGGGAGCAATATTTTTTTCTCTCTTCTAATTGGTGTATAACAATGCATCAATTTAGGAGGATTTTAATTTTTTTTTGCAAGAAATTATACATTCTTTTATTCACTCTTATGCTTTCTTGTTGATTGTTGATCTTTTGCAAGATTATTCGTTCTTTCTAGTTTTTCATCTCATATCTTTCTTTTTTATCCTTCCATGAAATGATCCATTCAGGTGTCACTGTCATATTCGTCATAAAATAAAAAGATCAAAAGGAACTATGAGTGAGGGAATGTAGGTATTTTATAATCCTATGGTCAATCTAGAACCAGAAGGACATGCCACGGGAGCTCACCATATACTTAGAGAGAGATAGTAAGTGTTACTTACTAGGTCATTTAGGTGAGCAGAATCGGTTATCGTGGGATACTGATTGGTGTAAAAAGAGGTAAAATAAAGAAGAGAGGGATGGAACAGAAGATAAGAGTGCAAATTGATCATCTTGTGACATATACTTTCATGATCATATTCTTCTTCACATTTTTTTAGATTGCTCATATTCTTTGATTGATCAAATCTTTCTTGACAATCTATAGCAACATATACTTTTCTTGAAAATCCTTTATGTTGGTTTTTAATTTTAATTAAATATATATATGTGTCCTTTTGTACCCAATGGTACAAAATACAATTTTGGAAAGAAAGATCGAAGGAGAAGTTGAAAATAAATAGAGAGCTGTGGTCGAGACAGGATCAAAAGAAAAACAAGATCCTTACCAAACGATATAAATCCGGGTAGCCACATATGCTTGTTGGATACTTATTTGTTTGTTAGCCTTGTGTTACGTTTGTTGTAATTAAACTATGTATTATTCTAAACAAGTTAGTGTTATGGGCTTGGCCCACTTTCCTTATGTAATTCTTAGTCTAGTTTAGCTAGTTAGTATTTGGGCCCATGTGGCTCTTAAGCCCATGAGGCTTTTGTATTTAAAGGCTTGCAAACCTAGTTTGCAAGCCAACCTTTGCCAATTGTAATTCTCTTCTAAGCAATCAACGTTCAAAGCATTACAGAGAGAATCTTCATCTTGCATGCAAAGTGTTCATACTTGTTCTTGATAAACTTCTTCATCTTGTGTTCAAGTATTCTTTAGATAACTCATCTTCTTCACAATCAAAGGACTTTCAGTATCTCTTATGTGTTAGCTCTGAGATTACTATGTGATAAGTTTGAGCAGAATAGTCTATTAAGATATAAAACAAACAGAGCCATCAGATCAGGAAAACACTGATTCCCCTTCGCAACTACTCTAAGCTGATTAAAAAAATCAACTAAGAGATTGCTGATTGGGAAGTTGGTCATCCCAAGAACTTTGCATAATTAAATTTTCATTGTAATTATTTTATTTCTTTTTCTAGTTATGTAAGCACTAAGTGTGTAGTTACTGATCTAAGTAATCAAATTAAGTATTCAAGTGATAAGTTCCTAAATGAATACAATATTCTTTTGATATGTTCGAAGTTTTATGATGTGTTCATATTTACAGTTTGGTATGTTCAACTGAATGTTGGTATGTCTAACGTAGTTAATGATGTGTTCATTTATATTTGATAAGTTTAAATTTACTTGATGTGTTCAAAACAGTTTGATAAGTTCCACTAAATCTTGGTCAGTTCAAGATTTAATCACATAATTCGACAAAGTGTTTTCAAGCTGACCATAGGTTTTATCATCATCAAATAAGGAGAGTTTGTTAGTGAATGACCTCATATGTTTAGATTTTATAAGACAAAATAAAACTTGAAAGATAAGGTTTAAAGTATTAAGATTAATTAAGTTATGATTGTCGGAATGACTAGTCAGCTTAAGCTGAGTAGTCAGATTCAGGATAGAAAGAAAGTTAAATAAAGATTTGTTGGGTATTTTTTACAAAAATGTAAGGAGTCTTCAGGGTGGTGAATGGTTGTTTTTTTCTCTTTTTCGAATTTTACTCTTATTGAGGGTGACACATGCCAACACTACAATAGTTCTTTAAGTTCTTCAAATATGGGTGGTTTTTCATTGAATCATACCCTATATATATGAACATATTTAAGTGTGTGTGTGTGTGCACACACATACTTAAATGAATTTATTTAAAAAACTTTCAAAAGTTTGATGTATATACAAAATTCATGAAGAATCAAATTAACAACTAATCACCAATTTTAAAAACAACAATTAACAACTAAATTCGCAAAATAAAAAACCCTACACACAAACACACACACACACACACTTAAATTATATATATATATATATATATATATATATAATGGTGTTATATATATACACACAAACACTTAAACACATTCATTTATTTATTTATGTATATACACATAATAAACATACATACATCACAATTCATCCTCAAAAACACCGACCAATTTAGAATTTGATTTCAAAAGTTTATTCAAATTTTAGCACTCTTAAATAGTTGTTTTAAACATAAAAATTCATCAAGAATCAAACTAACAACTAAACCTTTCAATGAATTAAAAAAAACAATCAATTTAATAAATTAAGTATTAAAAGTTTATACAAGTTACTCTCCTAATTAGTTTTAAACATCACAATTCATTAATAATCAAATTAACAATTAATTAAACATAAATTTTATACAACTAAGCATCACAAATCATCAAGAATCAAAGTTTATACAAAAGTAAACATCACAATTCATCAAGCTATGAACTTTGCCTTTATAAACATCAAAACAACATAATTCATCAAGAACCACCTTAACAACTATTTTGATTCTTATAACATTTTAACAACTAAATTAATCAAGAATCAAATTAACAACCACTTTGATTATTATAAACATAAACCACTAAACTAAATAATGGAATGTTAAAAGAAATAAATTAAAATATACCTTTGTAAATGAACAATGATGAAGTCGGACGGGGTGGTCAACGACAGCATAATCTGGCGACAGTGGAGGAGCCGACGATAAAATTTCTAAACACTTAAATTGTATCTTGTAACTATGTACATTGGTTCACACAAGCCACAAAATCATAAAAATTTGTCTCACACAACTAACAAATAGTTGAAGAATGTACCTGTAGCCAGTCGATTGGGAACTTGAACAGCGGCCTGGAGCGTAAGCAAAGGTTGGAGCGACTTCGGTGGGTGGCATCAAAGGCGGAAACGGCGGCAATGGATGGCATCAACGGCGTCTTCATAGGGAGAGAGAGATTTGATCGAGTGGTGTGCTTGCCAATAAAATTGGGAAAATTGAGAAGAAGGAAAGAAAACCCTTTTTCATCTGACATGGAGGTGGTTAACTAGTATGCGGATGTGTTTCCTAATGAACTACGTGGATTACCACAACCATGGGAAATTGAATTCCAAATCGAGCTCGTTTCTGGTGATGCACCAATTGCTGAAGCACCTTATCGTCTAGCTCCTTCTAAAATGAAAGAAATTATGACTCAGCTCCAAAAGCTCCTTGTTAAGGCTTTTATCCGACCAAGTTCCTCACCTTGGGGAGCTCCGATCCTATTCATGACAAAGAAAGAGGGTACCATGCGTATGTGTATAGACTACCGAGAACTGAATAAGGTGACGCTTAGGAATAAGTATCCGCTTCCGAGCATCGATGATCTTTTTGGTCAACTTCAGGGTGCGGGCTACTTCTCAAAAATTGACTTGCGATCTGGCTATCATGAGGTGAGGGTTAGAGAGCAAGATGTTCCTAAGACAGCGTTCAGGACTCGCAACGGTCATTACGAGTTCCTGGTAATGCCATTCGGTCTTACTAATGCACCTGCTATATTCAAGGATCTTATGAACCGGGTTTGTCGTCCATTCTTGTATAAATCCATTATAGTGTTCGTCGGGACAATATTATGATATATTCTCGTCCTACTGAAGATCATTGATGGAATCTGCGGGAAATTCTTGGTACTTTACGTAGAGAAAAGCTCTACGTGAAATTTTCTGAGTGCGAATTCTGGTTACGGGGAGTGCAATTTCTCGGTCATCTGGTCGGGATGGATGGTAAATAAAACTAGACCCAACAAAGTTAGAGGGGATAAAGAAGTAAGATACCCCAAAGACTCCAACAGAAATTCGAATTTTCTTGGGATTGACGGGCTACTATCGGAGGTTCATCCAGGACTTCTCAAAGATAGCTATGCCCTTGACAAAGTTAACGAGGAAAATTGAACCATTTATTTGGCCTAGCAAGCAAGAGAAAGCATTTTAGAAATTGAAAGAGATTTTGTGCAAAACCCCTATTATTTCTCTAATCGAGAGGAATGAGGACTTCGTTGTATATAGTGATGCATCCTATTTGGGTTTAGGGTGTGTACTTATGCAACAGGGTAAAGCCATGGCCTATGCATCGAGGCAATTGATGGACATTGAGAAGAATTACCCTATACATGATTTAGAACTAGTTGCGGTGGTTTTTTTTCTTAAACTTTGGAGACACTACCTCTACGGCACGAGGTGCACAATTTACACGAATCATAAGAACTTAGACATATCCCGAACAAGAATGATTTAAATACGAGACAACATCGGTGGATGGAGTTACTAATTGATTATGATTGTGAAATTAGTAACCACCCAGGAAAAGCAAATGTGGTAGCTAGGTTTGTAAATGAACCGAACGAACACTAATGGGGGCATGTTTGTGTTCGTTCGTTTAATTTTATCTGAACAAATAAATGAACAGGAACGGATAAATGAATAAATTTTTGTGTTGATGTTCGTTTGTTTAACTTTTTCCGAACAAAACGAACACAAATGAACGAGCACATATACAAATATAATACAAACCCAACACTAGTAGATATAAACAAACACTACCTACATACATTTATTTGTGAGAGAGAGTGTGTATACATATATATATGTATATATATCTATATACACACACAAATATATATATATATATATATATGTGTGTGTGTGTGTGTGTGTGAATATATATATATATATATATATATATATAGAGAGAGAGAGAGGGAGAGATACATACATGTAAACAAACATAAACGAATGGATAAACTAACATTCACGAACATAAATGAACGAACTTGGCCATTGTTCCTGTTCGTTCATTTACTAAACAAACAAAGATTTTTGTTCGTGATCATTTGTTTATTGAACTTCCTGCCGAACGGTTCACGAACACTTCGCGATATGTTCGGTTCGTTTACAACCCTAGTGGTAGCAAATGCATTGAGCCATAAGGAGCCTCGGGCGTCTTATTAGCTTAAGTCTAGGGGTTTGGTAGTGGTTCTAGATATATTCGAACGGATTTTGACAGAGGGATTAAAAGATAAGAAGTTGAAAGAGGAGGTCATGGTGAAACAACAGACGGAACTTGGGGTTGATGAATGTGCATTAAAGACTTCTTGTGGACGGATTTGGGTACCTAAAGTCGGTGGCGTTCACGATACCCTATTGCGGGATGCCAATCGGTCTAAATACTCAATACACCTAGGGAATACTAAGATGTTTTGTGATCGGCAACCGAATTATTGGTGGCCAGGAATGAAAACTAATGTAGCGGATTATGTTTCTAAATGTGTTTCTTGCTCGGAAATAAAGGCGGCGCATCAAAAATCCTATGAAGAGCTGCAACGGTTGGACATACCAAAATGTAAATGGGACATGATAACTATGGATTTTGTTACCAAACTAACAAAGAATCAGCGACGAAATGCTATGATATTGGTAATTGTGGATCGACTAACTAAAAGTGCTCATTCTTGGCGACTAAGGAGAGTGAAAAGTTAAAGAATCTTGCTAAATTGTATCCGGGAGATAGTCACGAGACATGGAGTTCCACTTTCCATTGACTCTGAACGTGATAGTCGGTTTGCTTCGCTGTTTTGGCAGAAACTGCAGGAAGAATTGGGTACAAGGGTGCATCCGAGTACTACTTATCATCCTCAAAGGGATGGCCAGAGTAAAAGAACGATTCAGGCTCTTGAAGATATGCTCCGGGCTTATGTGATAGAGTATGGGTGTAGTTGGGATACTGTTAGTCCTATGTTCAAAAAAGTTAGATTTGATGAGACAAACCATAGATATGTATAGATGATAGGTTAAATATTAGGAATTATGTAAGTCTGTT
>JAUEJL010087781.1:0-26783 GCA_032274825.1 Drosophyllum lusitanicum
TAAATTTAGTCCACAATTAAATCCATAACTCAATACTATAATCATTTCCTCAATAAAATATTCTTTTATTTATTTTTGAAAGTTCGGGTATTACATTATACATATATAACATACATATGCACTCCTAAGTTTATTAATTTATTATTTTAGCCCCCAAAATACCACAAAGGTGGCGGCTTAGTGGAAAGAGCTTGGTCTTCAAGGTTGTAAATAGGTGGAAGTCCCAAGTTCGAATCCTAGGAGAAACCCAATCCCCCCTTGTGGTCACGAAGGTTCACCTACGATGACTTTAGGCTATTCGCAAAGCGAACGGTCTTCCTGCAATTAGTCGGCTTACAAAGCGGTTCGGAAACCCAAGTCAATAAAAAATGGTAGAGACAAAAAAAAAAGTTAGGATCATCCGAGATTACAGGAAGGATTTTCTGGTCGTCAACATATGCATCACCTAATGGGTCGGCTTCTCCATAACCAAAGACATTGGTCGGTTGCTTGAAAACGACAACGTTTATGATGTTGGTAAAAGTTTTGTTTTCATTTACTACATTTTGCTCACCAAATCTTTGCTAAATTTGAAGGGGTTGTAATTGCTGAAAAATTGATATCACAAAATTAATGTTCTTAAGACTAATTACGTTCAATCATGGATATGAAGCTTATTGGAGCTGTTAACCTTTTGTTTTGAAAGAAAAAGCCACAAGTCATGTTCGGATAAAAAAGCTGGAATTTTTTTAAACAAAAAAGCTCTGAGACAAAAAGCTTCTTGAAGTAGCTTTTAAAACTAGCTGGAAGCTTTTAAAGACTAAATTACCTAAATACCCTCTTTAATTGTTTTATAATTCCTCCAATTTTTATAATTTGTTCTTTTTTGTTATTTTACACTATTAAGCTCCAGTTAATTTGCCAAATACATATATAACTAAAATAAACAGCTTTCAGCTTCCAGCTATTTCCGTCAAACACATCCCATAGCAAACTTTACTATTAACTGTAATTATCGAATAAAACTTATTACACGAGCCCACATTTATGCACACGCAGTGACGTATCCACCGCTATTTAGATAATCTAAATATATGCATCTGATCACAAAAAAAAAACCAAAACTCGTAAAAACAAAATATAAAAACCAGCCAGCCAATAAGAGCCTATTAGCTGTAAATCAAAATAACCCCAAAAGAAACGGAGAAAATAATCGGAAGAACGTGGCTGCTGAGAGGCGGTGAGACGAATAATCTGGATTCCTGTTTGTTTGTGGGCTGGTGAGACACTGATCGATCTCCACGAACGACTGCCGCTATCAGAAGTCCAGATATGGCGGAGCATGGTGGCGGAGGTGGATGTTGCCCCCCGATGGATCTGTTCCGTTCAGAACCGATGCACTTAGTACAAGTCATTATTCCTATCGAGTCCGCTCGCTTGACCGTCTCCTACCTTGGAGATATCGGTCTCATTCAATTCAAAGACGTCAGTACTGTCTCTTTTTTAGTTGCGATTATACGGATCATACGTCTTGGGTGATGCAATTATAGTGTTTTGTTGGTGCATCAATAGTTTAGCTAGTAGTAATCTGCGACGGAAGCCTTGAACTATAGCGAATTTACTAAAAATAGGGTTTGCTACATTTTAGTTGAGGTGTGTTGATTGATCATACCGAAAGTTATTGTTTACTGAATTGAGCAAAACCTGATTTTCATTCGATTTCATTCTTTGGGTTTTAGCAATTTATATTATAGCGATCTTCGGTTTTTTGAAAAACTCGCAAGACATGGATATATTGTTATTGTTTACGTGCTTTAAAGTTCCTTTGAAAGCGATATCTGTTGGTCGTTTAACTTGTTACTTCACACTTTCTACTAGGCTATCAGAATAAGCCAATGTTTTAACTGGAATAAAGTTAGTTATCCCTGATAGGGCTTTGATGGCGTATAAAGTTGATAAACTTTTGATTAAAAGACAATGCTTGATTCCGCTAGCAAAAAAAGAAGAGCTTTTTATAGTTTGCCATTACCTTTTTAGTGTGTTCCTAGTGGTTCCTGATTTGTTTGTTAAATATTATGCTTATTGTTTAGTATTGTACTCATGTATATCTTTTCCTTCTGTAATTTGGTTCCTAATGTTGTTCTAATATAAATTATATTGGTGTCTACAGCTAAATGCAGAAAAAAGCCCTTTCCAGCGAACATATGCTAGCCAGGTATTTTTTTGTCCCTACTTCTGTAAGGTTTAATAAGCTTCTTAATTTACCCTTTGAGTCCCAAATTAGAGATCTGATCTGGAGTTTGGAATTTAATTTGGAAAATTGTAAGCTTTAAAATTGGCATTTATGTTTCTCTTAGAAAAGCACCATAACATTACCAATCGACAAAACCAATCAAAAGTTGCCATCATCTGCTTCTGCAGGATCCAACACAAAACAATCACTACACCTGTTCACTAACTTCTACCAGAAAACAATCGGACCGACTCCCCAATTTGCTTAAGCACCAAGATAAGATTATACCAACAGAAACAGCAAACACGAACTGCAACATCATATCAGACCCAAACCAACAAAGTCCAAATCAAACATAAAAAAGATGGACTCCATCCAAGAACCTGGTACACCAACAACCATTTAGAAAGACTCAACAAAATCAAATGCAACATAAATTTTTATCAATGCCCTTAAACGAATTTCCAATCCGCTCTGCAGTAACAATAGAAGTTTGTAAAGTGGATTGACAACCATCCAGACAATCTGACTAATAAATCAAAGAACACATCTTGATTGTCTGCCAAGTTGGGAATGAAAAAAATCCTGTTCTGATGCCTCAAAATACCAACATCGCCCAAGTAAGAGCTTACCCAACCATATTTTGATGCCTTGAAAAAAGATTTATGTTACTCATGTGATAAAATCTTTAGAAACCAAGACTAAGCTGAACTCTGCCAACGTCCACCATCATGTAGAAACCAAATCCATCTGTCTGTGCAGTGGGAGTTTGACAAAGTATTATGCAATAGCTCATTTAAACTTGACATCACCCAAGAACAGCCCCTTGGTCTCCTATTGAATCCCAAACTCATTGCCATTTCCCCTCCCTCCATTCAACCATACTAAAGACATTGGTTTTGCTTTGTACTCTATTATTTTTTAAAAGAAGAATTGCAATGACGGGCCTCCAATTCTGTATTTCCTCATATTAACACCAACCAGAGGACTCAAATAAGTGAACAAAGGAATTCCTTAGCTACCTTTTCACACTTCTTAGTTCTTACTAAATCATGTATATCTAAATTATTGACAATGGTACCAAATGATTTACCAATTAGGTTTTACCTTCAATGTCAATGCCATTTGGAAACATCAAAGTATTCCACCGAATTGTTTGTGTTTCTCAAGTTCCAATCTCCAATAAAACTTATATTGTTAGCATATTGAAGACGAGAAATCAAGATTTCATCCTTAATGACCATGTATGTGATACGAACCCATCCCATACTAGGCTCTTATAATGCCATAAGCCCAAGTGTAGAACTCACCCCTAAAAGCCCGCTTGTAGGGATAGACGACACCTAGACTTATAAGCCACCAACTTAATTTACTTTTGGCCGATGTGGGATCATAACATTATCCATCAAACACCTTTTTGCAAACTGCCTCTTGAATGGTCATATTTTAACCTATGAATTCCATACGAGCCATGGTATCATAAATGAACTTTCGAGTAACACAATCATGCCTTTTTGAAGTTGATTCTAAAGATGAAACTCTTTATGTATTTGACAACCTCGATGGCAATTAGTTAACTTGGAGCTGCCACCTATGCATGTAATCTGAACTTCACCGATGACCCAATCAATCTTCTAACAACCTTCTTTGACCTCTCTACACATGTTTTTGCGATAATTTCTAATATCTGATGAGGTTAATAGGTTTTTAGTCTCCTAAGCCAATCGGATATGTGTTCTTTGGTATAAGAGTGACAAAAGACAGGTCGGTCTTCTACTAATTTCCAGTCTCTCCCAAAACTATGGAATCACATTCATCAAATCCGCCCTTATAATGCCCCATTTTTATTTTTTATAAAATAAAGTTGTATTCGAATCCATCCCTACCCATGATTGCACGAAGCCACGGACTAACTGGTTTTAAAACCTCCACTTCTGAGATCGGGGTCTCTAGATTTGTTGGCATATTTGAACCCATGTTTTGATAGTAATTGATACAAAAACTAGTGTAGCTTAATTTAAGCAGTCCACTTTTACCCTGTTGCGAAACTAAACGGTTTCATAAGCCAATAATTTACCTCACAAAGTAAACATGACCATTTAGCTTTGAAACATAGCTGAAGTTACTATATGATAGAATACATTAGAATATCAGATAGATCACTTCGTTTCTTGCGCATATTAGCCTTTTGTCGCGTTTGAAGGTATGCTTTCATACTTAAGTACCTCATGTCAGGAGCATACTCACACACATATCATACAAATGGAAAATTCTACGAAAATTATGCTACCTTTTGAAACCTTATTTTAGTGCGACTAACTTAAATTTGCTTCTATCGTGAAGATTAAAAGATGCGCAGAACTTGCACGGAAGCTGCGTTTCTTTAAAGATCAAATGTCAAAGGCAGATGTTAAACCATCGGCGAAGTCTGATACCAAACCTGAATTTAATCTGGATGACGTGGAGGTATTTACAAGTTTTTATATGCATGCATAGATTTGGTCTGTGCTTCGAAATTAACCTTTTCTTGTCTATTGTCATATTTTAGGTAAAACTTGGAGAACTTGAAGCCGAGCTTACCGAAATCAATGCAAATAGTGAAAAGTTGCAGCGTGGTTATAATGAGCTTGTAGAATATAAACTTGTTTTGCAAAAGGTATAAAGTATAAACTACTTTAATGATCTAAGTGCATGGTACACAGTTGGATTCTGTAATTCCAAATGATAAAGTGTAATGACATAGTGGGAAGTTTTCCTAAGTTACATAATGTAGGGAGAACTCACTCAAGTTTTTTGAATGATCTACCCTAAACACACTTTTGAGAGATTTAATTTGAAAAATAGAGGAGCAAAAATATCTTCCTGATGTTCATATGTTGTGCAATGTGAAAATTTTCATGTTAAAACAGACTAAAAAAATATTTGAGCCATTTTTTCTGTACTAATTGGCTACAAGTCTTATGCTGGCTTTTGATATACATGTCCAAATTGTGTCACAGGCTGGAGAATTTTTCAAAGTGGCACAGCGTAGTGCTGCAGATCTTTCATCACATCAGGCTGCTGAAGAATCTTTGGAAACTCCTCTGTTGAAGGATCAGGTATGCTTACATGCTATTATGAAAACAAAAAATCCTTTATTTTCATTATATACTGAGCTTAAGTTTCACTAGTAAATAATTTGTCCTAATATTTATGGGTAGGAATCAGCAGCTGACCAAGGGAAACAAGTCAAATTGGGGTTTCTTACTGGCCTTGTGCCCAAAGAGAAAGCCATGGCTTTTGAAAGGATTATGTTCCGCGCTACAAGGGGAAATGTCTTCCTGAGGCAGTCTTCCGTGGAAGAAGCTGTTATTGATCCTAATTCTGGAGAAAAGGTTAATTGGAATTGAAAAGAATTTCATAATATGTCTGATATTGGATCGGTGAAGCTGTTTCAAAAATTATATTTATGCATGTCATGGTATATTATGATGATTTGCTGATGATATGGATGTCATAACTGGAAACCTTTTTCTGGATCATGCATTAATTTATTTTCTTGATCGTGGAGGTGCATCTTGCTGTTAGGCAAAGTGTCATAATACCTTAAAGTCTGCTTTATGGTACCTTTATATGTACCCTAGTCAGGCTATTCCTATATTGTTTACTAGATGCTTTGACATCTAACATATAACTTGTGCTTGACTTGTCAACCTTTGTCATACTCTTAGACAAGTATAGTGTCAGCATACTCATTCGCCTTTTGATTTTAGTGCAAGGAAATCTGTCAATAAAACGGAAACCTTGTATACTTATTAAAACATTAATACTGTACAGGTTGAGAAAAATGTTTTTGTGGTTTTCTTTTCGGGAGAAAGAGCCAGGAGCAAAATCCTTAAGATATGTGAAGCTTTTGGAGCAAACCGTTACCCTTTTGCAGAGGATTTGGGCAAACAAGCCCGAACGATAACCGAGGTATATAATATCCTATTGCTTTGGTTACTGGTCATCTCATGTATGAGAAGGTTGATGCTTCCTCACTCTCTGTTACTACAATACTTTTTCTTTTGAAAAGCAGACAACAATGCCAGAATTTTATTATTATTTTTTATTATTGTTATTGTTGTTGTTGTTGTTGATAAATAAGATGATAATTACAAAATGTTAGTTCTTGGCTGGAGTATGCTAGTATTTGTTGCCTCTCATTCTGCGGTTAGACATAAAATTCATAGGATTAAGTATTGAATGAGAAAATGAACTATTCTCTCCTCCCCTTGGTACAAAGTTTTCTCCGTTCTTCTCTTGATGATTCTTTCATCCTGGTGAAATGCTTTTAATGTTCTAGGCTTGGAGTAGAGGGGGTGTCTGGATTTGTTTTCTGGAACTGTTCTCTTTTTTCTACAAAACTGTGCTTTTTTGGTCATTTTACTCTTATTTGCTTAACTAACAAGAAATTACCATATGTGATTATTACAATTCATGCAGTAAAAGCATGTGCAAAGACTATTCTGCAGACTCTGATTATTTTAGACTATTCATTGTTCTTTTATACAATTACTGGGATTGTAAAAATTAATGAAAGTTGGTGGACTAAAACAAGGTGACTGGGAGGAAAAGTTGATTGCTGGTGTACGATTTCTCTCACTGTTCTACAGATTTCCATATTTAGAACATTGTCTTCTATGTTTCGTTGGTTGTTTCATACATATGGAAGCTAGTAAGTTAGGTGGTCCTTGGAACATTGCAATGGAGGTTGTTCCTATAGGTAGAACTGAATCCTGATAGACCGATATGAAAACTATCCACCTTGGAAATCCATTGAGTAGATCGATGTAAATGCCAACAGTCCTAGAATAATATCGCCATAAGTTGAAAACACGTGATGTTTTTGTAGATGGCTTACCATTTATATTTCAGCAATCTGGTGCGCTTAAGTCAGATCTTACTTGAATAAAACTGTAGTTAACCAGAAACATGAGCTTTGATTGTGTCCAACTGGAAAATCAATATGTCTTGAGGTAGGTAAAAGTTACTTACAATAGTTCTATTAAGCTCGATGATTTGACACCATCACTCTGGTGATGCCCATAATGCTTACCTTCTATGTTATGAAATCTGTTCTCAGAACAGTTTGCCTGATGCTTTTTTTCAAATGTGCTTAAATGGTTGACCTTGATCATGTAAACCGTCATTTCCAGGTATCTGGAAGGCTATCTGAGCTAAAGACAACAATAGATGCTGGACTCTTGCACCGTGCGAATTTGATGGAAAACATAGCAAAACAATACCAACAGTGGAGTGACCTGGTATGTGTTGGTATCTCTTTCTGTAAACATATATGTGTGTATAAGTATGTATGTA
This sequence comes from Drosophyllum lusitanicum, assembly GCA_032274825.1. Classification (NCBI taxonomy): domain Eukaryota; kingdom Viridiplantae; phylum Streptophyta; class Magnoliopsida; order Caryophyllales; family Drosophyllaceae; genus Drosophyllum; species Drosophyllum lusitanicum. Next base: position 7,553 of record JAUEJL010087781.1, read on the forward strand.
TGTATCACTGAACCTCACTGTGCCACTCTTGCAAGGTTCGGAAGGAAAAATCTATTTATCACACGCTAAACATGCTCAGCATTGATGTGACGAACAAGTGTCTTGTGGGTGAAGGGTGGAGTCCCATATTTGCAACCCAACAGGTTTGTCTGTTCCTTATGTGCCTTTTGTGTAGAGTTTGCAATTTTGACCCATTTGTCTATAAGTAGATTTGTCTGGGTATGATTTACTTCCTGGTCAAAGGGGTTACGATAAAAGATCTGACGAAAAAGGATACGCGACGAACGGATTGCTAGTCATCTGAAGTATATTGAAATGCATAAAACATCCATATTACTTTTTTTCCTTTAAAGAATGTTAGATTATTATTTTTAACTATATAGTTTTTGCAATCATATGTAGCACAATTTTAAGATTATGAAAAATTGGATAAAAAGGGTGTTGAGTGTTGGACTGTTGGCCAACATGAACTAGCCCGGTTTGACCTGCAATCAAAGGTTTAGATGCAAACCTACTTTTACCTGTTACCCAACCTGCCCATTTTTCCAATGTTTTAAGACCCGGGTTGACCCGGGACCCGGTGACTAGAGCGGGTTTTTGGTAACTTATGACCCGGAGTGACCCGGCCGGGTTAATGGTTGAACCGGTTGACCCGGTTTAGTATATATATTTTTTAAAAAAAGTTTTTTTTAAACCCTAAATCTCTAACTCGCTTTCCAATGTCTCAAAATCTTTAATTTGGTTTGATTGTGAACCTATGAGAATTATTGTTTGATGTTTGAATTTCTTTTTTTTTGTATTGTATGTTATGTTGAACTTGATTAATGTGTTTGGATTGAGGATATTGTAGGTTTATGTTTTTTTGTTATTGTAGACAATGTTTTCTTTACTTTTTGCAGTTTATATATATATATATATATATATATGTATGTATACACACATACACATATATATATATGTATACACACATACACATACATATATAAAAATTTGAAAATTCTGAAAACCGGGTTGACCCGCTGGTCGAACCGGTTGACCCGTGACCCGGTGAGGACCGGGTCAACTAAGAAACCGGGTTTTAAAACATTGCATTTTTCCACCTCTACTTGTATGTAAATGAATGCTAGTAGAAGAAAAAACTACTCCATTTTTCTCTGACAGGAATGGTGTACTGCCAGCCAGATGACTATACTGATCCATCTAAACAGTAATGTTTACTCTATGGCCCCTTATTTTTGCAGATTCAGGATGCACTTCAGCAGGCTACAGTTGACTCCAAGTCGCAAGTTGGTGCCATTTTTCAAGTTTTGCGCACGAAAGAATTGCCTCCAACCTATTTCCGGACAAATAAATTTACCGAGTCCTTTCAAACAATTGTTGATGCATATGGGTAAGAATTGTTGAGGCATCCATACTTAAGTACTGTAGTTGGTGGTTTTCTTTATGCACGTTTTGTACTTGTTTAACATTCCATATCAATAAGCATGTGAATCTAGTTTATGTGAACTTTTGTTCTTGTTTAACATTCCATATCAATAAGCATCGAATTTAAACTTGCTGCAGTGTTGCCAAATACCAAGAAGCAAATCCGGGGGTATATACTGTTGTCACATTCCCATTTCTGTTTGCGGTGATGTTTGGTGATTGGGGGCATGGCATATGCATCCTGTTGGCAACATTATTTTTAATATTCAGGGAGAAGAAATATTCAAGTCAGGTAACTAGTAATAGAACAAAACTATATTTCTAAAATTTTACGGTATTCTACATACATAAGACCCAAAGTTGAAGTCTAGGCCAGAAAAACAAAATTATCTTTACTTTTACATCCAGCGATCTTCGGGTTGTTTTATGAGATTAATTTCTTAGTAAGTTGTGTAATCTTTTGCATTCTGTTTGGAGACTGATACAGGTATAATTATTTTTCATAAATACAGAAGCTTGGAGACATAATGGAAATGACTTTTGGGGGTCGTTATGTTATATTGTTGATGGCACTCTTCTCAATCTACACGGGTTTGATCTATAACGAGTTTTTCTCTGTTCCATTCGAGTTATTTAGTCCCTCAGCATATGCCTGTCGTGATGCTGCATGCAGGTAGTTATTAGACCATCCCACACCTGATTTTTTGATTTATCCACAGGTGGCACTTTTTTAGCCGTTTATGCTTGAACGGGTGATTTGGGTTATAATTCACCTCTAACAAGTCAAACAGAAACAATTTAAAAATGGGAATGGGTTGAACACTGAACAGGCCAAGCTTGTCAAACGGGTCTAAAAGTTATTGAAAGTGCATATAACCTCGTGACTCATTTTTATTTAAAATTTAGATTATAATTGTAATTATATAGTTTTCTTAATGATGTTTAAAATATTATGTAATTTTAGAGCTCAAAAGATGAAAAGACAAAAAGGTGTTTGCATTTTGGCGCATACTAAAAGTTTCTCATTATGAGTTGATGATCCAAACCTGTTACCCAATCCGCATATTTTGGCACTTGTAATTTTGTTTATTCATCTCCTCTCTTAGTATTTTTCTATTTTCGTGCAGTGAGGCTACCACGATAGGCTTGATAAAGGTGCGTGATACATACCCATTTGGTGTGGATCCTGCATGGCATGGGAGTCGCAGTGAATTGCCATTTCTCAACTCTTTGAAGATGAAAATGTCAATTCTTCTTGGGGTTGCACAAATGAATCTTGGGATAATACTGAGTTTTTTCAATGCTCTGCACTTTCGGAATCCCGTGAATATCTGGTAAGTTTATACACCACAATTGCTTCATATGTTAATGGCAGTTTTGATAGTACTTTCTCTATTCAGCATGAGGTGGTGTGTTAAAGAGCTGTTCTATTTTGTTACCACCCAACAGTTTCAGGTTTCCTGTATATTATAGGGTTTATTTCACAGAATAGTAACCAAGTTTGAAAACTGTTCCACAAGGTCACTCATGGAAATTTCACAATGTGAAATAAAGAGGTGAGTGACCTTGGTGGAATAGTTTTCAAACTTAGTTATTATTCTGTGAATCTTCCCCTATATTATATGTATGATGATTTTGTAGCGTTGACATGTATTGAAGTTTCAAAGAGTCTGTACAGCTGCAAAGTTAACAGATATCATTTTTGCACCGCTTTGTTTGTGCTCGCCTATATTTTGTTTACTGATAGTATTTCTCTGATTCTGAAATTTCCAGGTTTCAATTTATTCCCCAGATGATATTTTTGAATGGTCTGTTTGGTTACCTTTCCCTCCTCATCATTGTAAAGTGGTGCACTGGTTCACAAGCTGATTTATACCATGTAATGATATACATGTTCCTTAGCCCCACTGATGATCTCGGTGAAAACCAGCTTTTTCCAAACCAGAAGACAGTTCAGGTTTGTTTCTTCCAGCAACATCAACATTTTTTATTGGCCCTTTTGGATTTTTGATGAATAAGAATAACGATAATATAAAACATAAGGTCTTGATTAGAGGTATGAGTTTTGACCCATTTATTAATAATGGGTCAATTTATGACTTTAGGTTAAGTTTAATTCCTAATGGGTCAAATTTAAGTTTGCTGAAAAGGAAACAAGTAAAATGAGTCAGCAGTCTCCTGAAGCGTAGTTTTAAAGCTAAAAATCTCCCAAAGGATTTAATTCACAAAGGTTGCTTATTTGCTCAAATAATATTATTGTTCATTAATAAATTAGTAAATATTTCTGATTTTTTGTATAAAAAGTGTCACATCAACCTGACCTGACCTGTATCAAATATTACCCTATTTGACCCAATACCCAACCAGTTCATCTTGCCACCACACTCTTGTATTACTCAACTGATGCAAATCTTTTATTTACCAGCTTGTGCTACTGCTGCTATCTCTAATTGCTGTCCCATGGATGCTGCTACCTAAGCCTTTCATTTTGAAGGCACAACATAACAGGGTGAGTCATTTTTCCCACCACACAAACATGACTATGACATTATCTTACCATTTCCTTTTTCATCTTGTTTTCACGGTCTTCTAGACACATCAAGGTCAGTCCTACACGCCCCTCCAAGATACAGAAGAATCGTTGCAGGTGGAGGCTGGAGGTCATGATAATTCACATGATCATGAGGAATTTGAGTTCAGTGAAGTATTTGTTCATCAACTCATCCATACAATAGAGTTTGTACTTGGAGCAGTATCAAATACAGCTTCATACCTTCGTTTATGGGCACTCAGGTATTCTACCACTACTGTAATATTTATCTTGAAGCAAGATATTGTCTATAACTTGTTATTGACATGGTAATACTAATGAACAATGATACTGTACTTTAAAATTTTGAATATCCCCATCATTAAACACATTTGTCCGCTCATTCAAGTGTTTATCACTTTATTGGCTCTTTCGGAATACTGAGTTTGATAGGAATCCAATCAGCTAAGTTGATGATATAGAACAGGGAACACGAAATAGAGAATCGATAGGTATATTAGGTACTGAAGTTGATAGGATTACAAGCAGAGTAAGAGAAAATGAAATACAAGAACTAATAAGGAGATGATTCTCCCCTGCCAAATCAGAGAAGACCCATTTTCCTGCCCAAGCTCTCCAAGAGCCGAAACCCAAATTGAGAAATAAACTCTCGATGTCCTTTCTCTCCCCCAATCAGCTATATATATATATAGTTTTCTATCAGAGTTCAACCTCCAAATTTCAATCATGCACCCTTTCACTATTTGGAAGTTTTGCATTTGTTGGCGATCATTCTAGATCCGTCATTTGAATCAGATGGCGATTAACAATATCATTAATTTGCAATGCTTCAAGGCATGCTTATATGAACTAATTGGCATCATGAACAATACGACCCAAAACTGCTGTATTCTATAGTATAGTCTCTGACTGATAATGCACCTGTATTACAGCTTGGCACATTCGGAGTTGTCAACTGTGTTCTATGAAAAGGTCCTCCTCCTTGCTTGGGGGTAAGTTCTTTCTTCTTATGTTCTTGTGGAGGGTTTTATTTCCATTTCACAAAAGCATCTATATATTTAATCCAAAAAAAAAAAACCATTTTGGTCATTTTATCTGTTAATTTCTTACAAAATCAGGATTCCAAACATTCAGACATCTTGTTACCATATTACGACTTTAAACAGAAGCACATCCAAACACTGTTTTAGTTAATCAGCAAGATCAAGCAAAAAAAAAAAGAAAACTGCTTTCCCTAATTATATTTGCTTTTAACACACAGGTACAATAACGTCATCATCCTTATTGTGGGCATTATCGTGTTCGTCTTTGCAACCGTGGGAGTGTTGCTAGTGATGGAGACACTCAGCGCTTTCCTACACGCATTAAGGCTCCACTGGGTGGAGTTCCAAAACAAGTTCTATGAAGGGGACGGCTACAAGTTTGCTCCCTTCTCATTTGCATTACTCGGTGATGAAGATGAATAATAATAAGATACCATCTCAAAATTGAAAAAAAAACTTGACCCCTTATGAGTCATGCTGTTTGTGCATATTTGCTTGTGTAATCTTCCAATTTTCCTCATTTGATTTAAACGACATGTAGGTTAAGATGAGAACGCAGTATATTCGGGAAGAGATGTCCCTAGTGACATTTTTAGCTGATTTCAGCACTGGTTTCACCATTTTTTTAATTAATAAGAAGCAATCTAGTGAAAGCATGCCTTTTGGCTGATGTTAAAGTGCTGTAACAACTTGTATTGATAGCATTTTGGTAATAAAGATTTCTTTGTTATTTATGGAAAGTTTATGACTCGAACCTACTGCAGGTCCAGTATTTTTAGGGGAGCAAAGTAGGGTGTTCATCCATTTGTTTTTAGGGTTGATGTAAAATGTGGACTTCCTTCAGTCAAGTGAGAAGAGAATGGTCAGCATAAATTACGTGTACGATAGCAACACTATGACCACTGTTTTTAAGCAGACTGAGCCCGCCGGATGTGAAAATGAGCCAATAAAGTGTTCATGAAAAAGCTGCCTGATATTACAAGAATTGCGAACCGGCCGTTTGTACTAGTCAAACTTTTTTTTTTAATCAAAATATAAAAACCGTTTTAATCTCTAAATCCCTAGTCTATGCACTATTAGCACGATTGTAGAGGTACTGCATTTTCTTGTTCTCTGGTTCTCTTCCTGTTTTCCTCGTGTCCTTGTGCCGCCTCTAAACACATTTCCACCCAGAATCGATCGAACTTCAAAGAACCGTTAAGTTTCTGTTTGACTTTCTTTTGGCAAGTTTTCTACAATTTTGAAATATTCATTGTTAATCTAGAAGAAAATAAGCATATGGTTCGTAATATGGTTGCAAAGTATAAGAGAATCAGTAAGTTTTTTTTTTCTTATTTATAATTTTGAACTCTTTATAAGATTGCTTATGATTTCAAATTTTCAAAAGAATGCTAGTACACCTCAAAGCTTAAACCAAATGTGTCCATTAACTTTGATAGATATTCAGCTAGCTCTTTAGGTATGTAACCAAGCAATTTGCTGCTTCCAAATCTGAATAAAGGACCTGAATCAAGTCCTTGTGATTCTTGGAATTTGCGAACAGTTGGAATCTAAACATAAAGAAGACATCAAATAGATTAACATTAGTGACATTAGGGTCCTTGGTATGATCAGGATCTCTACACAGAGATATATTATCTGTGCATGCACTAATTTGGGTCCTTGGCACTCTTTCAAAGTCCTCAATATCCAGGAGCAATGAAAGGTGTTCTATAAACAAGTTTTATTTAGTCCTACAAACTTAAAGTATATAAATAAAAAATTTATAAATGTTGCGTATTCGTGTGATCATAGTTGTAAAAAGCACGCCTGAGGCACGCCTAAGGCCCTGAAGCGCAGAAGCTCAAAGGGCTGGGCTTTTTTGACATTGAAGTGAGACACATCTACAAGGCGTCAAGGCACACCGAGGCTCTGAGGCGCACTTCATGAATGTTGCCCAGTTTTGACCTTGTTTTTATACTTTGACTTGTGCAAATTCTACTTCCTTTTGCATTTTTGCGACCATTTTTTTGCAAGAAAAATATTTACTTCGATCAAGCCTTGTTTTTTCTTGAAAATCACATAGTTGTTTTATAACTTTTTGTTCTAGTCATGATTTACATTGATAGTTTGACCGACCTTGTTTCTATTGCCGGAGTGAAATTATATACTTGGCTCTACTTATATGTTTTTCTTACTTATGTAGTTAATTGTTTTCTTGATTGTAGGTAATCTAGATTATTATACACTTGTAATATGTTTTTTTTTTGTCATTATTGGGTAACTGGGCAACGGTCAATACTTGATTAGGTTTGTTAATGACTTTTATAAAATTAAGTTAGGAAATGAACTCTTTTGAAGTTTAATATTGAGTAGGTATTCTAGGATATAATATAAAATAGAATATTATTTCATATTTTAAGTTCTATTAAGTTGTTTGAGTTTAATTATATTACTATATACATATATGACAATTTATTTGCAAATCATGCGCCTCGCCTTCGTGAAGCACGCCCTTTTCTTGCGCCTTGCGCCTCAAGGCTCCACGACACTTTGCGCCTTGAGCCTTTGATAACTTTGCGTGTGATAAAGTGCATTACGCGCATTAGGTTTTAACACGGTTGATTTTATGTTAATCATGGAAGGAAATGATTTACTACCATCACATTCTTCGGTTCAATCAAATTTAGGCTTAAAAAAAGATATAGCGTGAACATATATTGATGAAGTTCGAGATGAATTGCGAAGAAAATCGCTCTATTATACTTTTATCATGAATCCTTTAATTAGGGGTGGAGACATTAATAAAACGAAGCAACATCTTATCAAGATAGAACGTAATATCTCATCGTTTTTGAGATTTCGCCCGATGTCAAGTTTCCTGTGCAAACTGGTCTGAATGAAACTTCTCAACAGGCAAAAGAGAAACATGTTGGTAATTCAGAAATGAGATTATATGACGTGGATGAAGAAGTAGAAGAGCAAACAATTGATCCTAAACAGGACCATGTTTGAATGAAACATGTTGCTTATGTCCCTATCAATGTTGTCCGATGGCAATGATCAAAGTAGCTAGTATATATGGGCCATGAATATACAGGACCATCTTATCATGGCATGCGTGTATGAAGGATCTTGCTTTATGTGACTCAGATCAGAAACCTGTTTTAGGATATGCGTATGCAGAAGCTCTTTATCATCCTTCAAGAACAATAATAATAAAAGATTATATATATTTATATAAATAGTAGTAGGGTGAAGATCCTCTTATGTTTGGGTCAACTCTCACAAATATGAGAGTAAGTCTCTTATTTTAGTTAAGAATGAGTCCTATTAGTCAATTGAATAGTTTATATATTTAGAGGGTAGTCAATTGTAATATCTCTCTTTATATATCACGTATTGTATACCAAATCAATTCAATCAAGAATAGAACTTTCTGTTAATTACGATATCTGACTTATGTGCATTTGCTACATGTTAAAATCTGGAGTTGCATCATTATATGTAAACTCTATGTAAATTCTCTTACTGTTATCAACGAAGAAAAAACAATTATTTTTGTTTTCTTCCAGATTGATGGTATCACCATTGGTTCCTTAGATGATATTCCTGCTGGCCCTGTTGCTTCTTTCTTCAGATCTGTAAGGAGCACACTTGACTTTGATTTTGATGATGAAAATGAAGGTTAGTTCTATGAAAACAAACTTTTTTTCTTTTTATTCCAGACTGTATGTTTTTTCTTTTTTTTTTGGAGCAAGAGCCTTATCTTTGACTCAATTCTTCTTATCATAATTGACCCCTTGTATGACCACAGGGAGGTGGCAGTCTGACAAACCACCAACGCTTTTTGTATTCATCTGTTGCAGCACACGTGAACTTGCTACCATCGAGACATATCTGGTATGATGTCTTCTTCATACATGACATTCACATCAAGTACAGGAGGAGATATGTGGGTTGAGCAATTGGTTAAAGTGGGTTTGGGTTAAAACATGTCATTTCTAGTACATGTCGGAATGGACCGGGTCAGGTTGACCCAAAAACACTTATTGTCCATTAACAAAAAAGTTCTAAACAATTAATGTGCTAATTATGACTACAAAAACAATGTTATTGCAGTAAAATTCTAAGTTCTTGAATAGAACAAGTTAGGAGGTTGTATGCAATATAAATATACTTTGGTCGACTTTGAGCGTGTTTGACCCGTGCGATCAGTTCAACACATTCCACGTTTAGCTACTTTTTTACTTGACCCATTTGAGAGAAAACACAAACCAAATCAAAACATTATTTGGTAAACGGCTTGATGTTGCCACCTCTATATGGATATTAATATAATATACGAGGTAGTTTGGTAGCATACTAGCAGTCTAGCATCCTTATCTATTTTATGGGTCTTCCATGTGGATGGGCCTGTTGGACATTTGGCATCTCAAAACTCCGCAGAACAACCATATGTTTGTGCTGCATTATATATTCTGATTATGAAATTACAAAATCGTCCACGCTGCTCTGTTCTGTAATTCAATATTTTATCTAATTTTGAGGAAAATTGTTCATATAATGATTCCATATTTTATCTAATTTTAAGGAAAGTTGTCCATATAATACTGGTCCATGCTGATTTGCAGGACAAATTTGGTGCATCAACACCCGCCCTCTTGTTTAATTTGGAGCTTGAGACATTGCGGTAATTTTTTGGGGACTGGATTCATATATTTTCATCAAATTCAGTTTATTTTTGTTAATAACAAATGAAACTATTGGACTTGGCAGAGCTGACCTTGGTCTTCTTGGTTTTCCACCTAAAGATTTACACTACCGATTTCTGTCTCAATTTACTCCAGTCTTCTATATTCGAATAAGAGAGTATTCCAAGGTACTTTTTCTGATGTCATAATTTTTCTATTTACATTTATTTTGATAATTTTTTACATCACTTAGATTGACATTTTACTTTAAAATGAAAGACAGTGGCAGTAGCACCATATATTGTGAATTACACTGGGGCACTCTTCCGCCAATACCCTGGTAAGAATTTTTAATTTAGACAACTTCCTGATTCATCATCTCATGATACTCTCTATATGGTAGTTTATCATAATTTCATTTGTGAAAAATCAACTATTTTTTAGATATATTGATCTTATCTGTTATTATATATGGAGCTTGATATTTTTCAAACATATTTTGCTGATATAGTATGACAGTTAGCTATATTTTGGTTGATAATTATTTTTTGTCATCTTGTACTGTTGTTATCTAGTTTTCTTCAAAAATTTGGAGTCGGTCTTTCTTTATTCTTTTATATCTGAAATTTACTAGGTATAAACTGGAATCTTAATAGCGACCACGGATATTGCCAACTTTTAGAATCAAGTAACTAAAACGTGTGTGTGTTTTGTTTCTTGCAAAGCAGTACTGCATGTATGATATTTAATCCTAACATAGTGCAGTTACCTTACCAATAAGTTCAACTTGTAAATGTTGCAGGACCTTGGCAGGTGATGCTTAAGCAAACGGATAATTCCTATGCTTGTGTTGCAGAAAGTGAAACCCGGTTCACACTTAATGAAGTATGCATAATCACCCTTTTTCTTAAAGATGGCAAAATAGGGCGGGCTTGAATAATAAGTCAAATAGGTTAGGTTGACCCATAACACTTTTTGTTCATACTTTTGTTTTACACAATTAATGTGTCAAAAATGATTAGAAAACTATATTATTTCAATAATAGTACAAATAAAACGACTTACGATGTTTAATTGATTGTTTGACCTTCTTCCTTTTAAGCCAAGTTTTTAATTTTAACATTTGATATGTTAGAGATAAAATGTAACCCCAAGCAACCTGTTCATTAGTAAATGGGTTGAAATTGCCACCTATGCTTCTCTTTTCCGTGTGAAGAACATGGGAATTCATAGACATTTGTTTGGCATGTGCAGACAAAGGAAGAACTACTAAGGGTTCTTGGACTGCAGGAGGAACAAGGAAGTCAACTTGAGTTCCTTCGCAGGGGCTATAAGGTCTTTTTCTCTTTCCACTAATTCCTCCAATTTACTCCATGCATGTCATGAAAGAATTGCGATATCTACTTTCCTGGATAATTCCTGGGCTAAATTACTCATTTGCCCATGATGGTAATTCACCAGATCTTTTTGTTTGTTGTGTTGAAGGGTATTCTAGATATTTGGCATTTTTATTGTACTCACCCCACCTCATGAAAATTGCGATATTTCTTTTGTTTAGAAAGTTCCCAGAATTACTCATTTGCCCTTTTTCATTTGCAAATAAATTGATGGTAATCCATGAGATTTCTTTGTTTTCGTGGTCTTGAAGAGCATTTTTGGACTTGCAGTGTTTCTTTTTCTCTAGAAAATTTCCAAGCTAAATTTGCCCATTTGCCCATTATCGTCTTCACATTACATATTAATGGCAATCCACAAGATATCTTTGGCTTTTTGTTGTTTTTTTTTTTTTGGGTTGTGGGGTGTTTAGACATCCAATAAATATTCAAATGTTAATATTGAATGTCAAAATTTTGCAATTTTCTTACAACGGACCAAATGTCTGTTGTCCAGTGCTTCTCCCATTTCTATACAAGCACTAGTGGTTGGGGGCGAACCTACATCAAGCGATTCATACTTAGAACTGTATGTAGTGTAGAAACAATACAATATTTTTTGGTATTGTAGTGCATACAAAATATCAAAGGTTTGTTAGGTTGACAACGGGTCGAAGCGAGTTAGGACTACCTCTTGTACTTTTTTTTTTTTTGTCTTTTTTCCTATTTCTGAATCTGATACATATCTAATGTTTATAATACGATTACATAAACTATTTTATCAATGAAATAGTCTAAGCTTTGTATACAACGATTTAAGAGGCTTTATCCATTTTGCACACACTTTGAGCGACTTTTGACCCTGTTTGACATGTTTTCACTTTAGCCAATTTTGTTGATTTTACTATAATCATATTTAAACAGTTAGGAAAATACAAAAAATCCTTTTATTATTCAGTGCTTTTTATGCAGACTGCCACGTGGTGGGAGGAGGATGTTGAGTTGGAGTTATCTTCCGCATGGCGTAACTGAGTTGAACTCGATCAAAACACAAGGAAAACGGGAAGGCATCGTTTCAAGATATGCAGTGGGAGGCAACGGCTAGTCACGATCAATTCACAATCGTTTTCACATGTATATCTGTATACACAATTTTCCTCTTGAATTATTTTTCTAAAGTTTTTGTGCTTTAATTTGTATCACTAGGTCTCCTATTGGTCATAGTGAAGAATATATGTATCACCATAGACTGATTCATCATTTATATAACAAGGTAATATTTGTATCAAATGGTTCATATCTAATTCTATTTTCTATGGATAGATGCTGAAGGTAAAGGGTAAAATTATGGGTAATGAGTTAATCTGAGCTATACAAACAATCTTCTTACAGACGTATCTCACCAGCTCTCACAGAATCGAGTAGCCTAAACGTTCTAGGGTCGGCCTCTATTACATAAAAATCCACTACAAACATACACAATTCACGGTTTCACCAAATCAATTATATGCTTATAAGTTAATTTTCGTCTGCAAATATAACAAAAGAAGCTATCTCTTACTCTGCAGCAAAATCCGGCTCAGAAGGCTTTTGAAGACTAATGAACCCTGTTGACGTACCCCGCTTCCTCTGAACTCGTTTCATAGCATTAGCTGCAAACCTCGAGGCATACATCGTTGCACCAAATGAAGATGATGATGCACGTCCTCTAATCAACGCACTTTCTTCATTCACATCATCATCGTCATCATCTTCATAATCATCTTGATAATCATCATCTTCTTCTTCCTCCAATCGATGAAGCTCTATAAGCTTCCTTCTGGAATATCTCCTCCACGCCGCTTGAATAAAGCTCGCTGCCCACGTCCTCCATTGTTGTGAATAGAATCTAAAAGTGTGTTGAACTTGTCGACTGTGAAGTCGCCTGAATTGACTTGTAATGAACTTCACCTCATCAGCGATTAATGCAAAAGCTTCTACTTCTGTTAATGCTTTTACAGTTCGGGTAGATGGCGGCAGATTAGCGGCAGATTTTGGATCTAGAGCCCATGTTAGCAATTCCTCACCACAAAAATCACCTTCCTTTAAGAAACCACGGTTGAAAAAGCCGCTTCTACCGCCATCGGTAGTCACACTTTCCAACCGCCCACGGATGATGAACAACATTTCATCTACAGGGTCACCTTCCCTTAGTACATATGTGCTTTCTGTATACAGACTTGGTTTAAGGCGCTCGCAAATGGCATCAAGCAATCGTTCATCCATATTTGCAAACAATGGAACCTGAAAAGATTAATAAGAACAAGTGTTTGCTATGATCCTTCCATGCATAGGGTGGAGTGGGTTAGCAGGTTGGAAAAAACGGGTGTGATTAGGTTGACCCATCAACATTTTTATTTTCAAGTGCTTTTTTATTTAGAATAAGAATCTAAATATGTGAATACAATAATCAAGGATGTTGTATGCATAAAAAAATCAACTTTTGATGATTTTCAACCAGTTTGACCCGTCCAACACTTTAGAATCATTTCCCTTCATATAAATTATTTGGTTGACTCTTTTTGATTTGTTTAAGATAAAACACGACCCAAAGCGAGCGGTTGATAAAAAAATCTTGAGACATACATACCCTTTTGACTAAATTCAAACAAAGGTGTCTCTTGATATCCCTCCTGAGATCTTTTGGTAGACTTTGGACCAAACTCTCCTCATCTACACCTCTTGTTTCTACCCATTTATACTGATCATATCTCCGTACTCTTTCTCTGAGCTCCTGAGGAAGGAGCCTATGATGCATCCATTGTTCTGAATCTCGCCTTTTGATCCTCATTTCCTCTAGCCGAACCGAAAGGGATTGAAGATAAGTCTGTAAAAAGACCCAAAACATATTTTTTATCAATGCAAATTTTGATAGACTCACTAGATATAGCAATCTCTAATGGGTCAAACAGGTAAAATTTAATGAAAAACTAAAACACGTTGAACAGGTTGAAAATCATCCAAAGTGTACTCAAATGTATAGAAACCTTCTAAATAGCTTCATTTAAAATAAATAAGTAAATTAAATGATATAGTTTCTTACCTGCATATTGCCGATGAGAAGGGCAAAAAGTATAAGCCCAGAAATTGCAATAATGATTGAGAAAATAATTTCTTTGGCGTAGGTGCTGGTTTCAAGCCCCTGGCCAAGTGTACTGTTATACAGCATCGCATGAGATCAAAATATAGGAGTGACGCTTAGAGTTAACAAAATAGCAAGATTAAGAATTCATAGTTTACTAGTTTCACTTGTTTAGTGGAAGTTTCAACCAATTTTGAGTTAATTTGGGTTGTATTCTGTTGAAAACGGAACAAATAAAAAAAATTCTAGCTAAAAGGGGATGAGGCGAATGGATCCTTCAATATTTATACTGCATTAAAACTCCTTAGGTTTGTGAGGTTTGGAAGGGAAATCTTTTATGTGCCAGCATTTACATGCTTCAAAGATCTGGTTTTCGTGGCTTGTGACCTTGTAATCACAATGAGCTAAACTAATTACTTCATGTTTACCATCTGCTTCCTCATTAAAACTTTACATTAAGAAAGAAAATTCACTCACCTCAAGTTTCTCAAGCCCCACCACAAACAATAGCAGTATTTTGATATAAAATGTTCAGATGAATCAACTTGAGATTGTACAGCTTGTAAGTAAATTCCATAATCAAATTCTCCATAAGCCTCGCTTTCAACACAATGTTCATCAAGAGTGGCCTTACTGACTTTCATCCAAGCTTTGTAGCCATCCGTTTCCTCATGTCCGCAATAAAGATATTCTATTTCGCATTTACTATCCTTTGTACAAGCTTGCTCCCAACACGCACTTTTACGTTCCACGGCTAACAGATACCAGAAAGCCCCAAATATCTGTTGATATCGCTTAAATCAGATATTTGAATATCAAAATAAACATTTTGTGTGCATTATATGTATCTCCATTTGGTACCCCTTCAACTGAACTGTTGAAACAGAGCTCTTTAGCATATTATTAATTAAGAATTTGATACTTTGTTGAATACTTGAATGTTTGAAGCAATTTATGTTACATTTAACAAAATGTACCAGTTTTGGGTTAAGGAAACTTACATGGCCAGCAAGAACAAACCAAACCAAATAATATGCTGCACCAGCCCAAGCTGTTTCAGTAATGACACCCACTGTCTTTTTAAGCTCTGAAAACAATGGTAGGATACGCACCGACCTAGGAATATATTGCACGATTACAATCCACAGTAAAATCTTTTTTGTGCCTAAAACACCCGAACCATGTGATTTATGAAGAAACCTCCAAACAACAATCTGTATAAAACAATTAAATAAGATTAGAACAACAACATAACAATAAATACCCTCCTATAACCATAAGATAACGGAAAAGAGTCACCAAAGAAGAAATTGCTCAAACAATATAGTACTTCAACCTGTGGTAAAGGTAGCACAGAGAGAAGGTCAACTAAGAAATAACGTTGCATATATCGCCTTGCAATTTGAGCAGGATCTATCACAAGCTCACCACGCCCAAAAACCCGAGATGATGGTGCAATATATGCAGTGCGAAATTGGAGACCAATGCGAACAAGGTAGAATATATCAACTATGGTCCTGACAGTTGTAATGGAGTGTGCTAAACTTTTATGTATTCTTAAACAGCTCTCTTTGTTATTATAAAGAGGGATGTAGAAAAACAAAGGATCGACATATACTGCAAGAATGCAAGATAAGACCAAAAACTTGTTCCATATCAAGAGATTCTTGTCTTGAGGGTCGATTATTTTTTTCTCTGAAACTTTAAGATCTTCTGAGAACACGGCCCGTGTGACTCCGGTTTTTAAAGTTTGCCCTAGATTTATAAGTCCTTCAGAACCTCTTCTCATTCCCAACTTTATAGACTTAGATGCAGTAGGACGTGGAGGACCAGGATTGGTCTTGGTCACTCCTTCTATATTGAACCCACACCTCTTCATTACACCAATATTAGATGAATATGACAAACCCGATTCGAGATCATCCAATGTAAAACTAGAAATGAATTAAAAAAGTAGAATGATCAGGTGTTTGTTTCAACAAGTTAGTGATACAATATCAAAATGTCACCTAGTAGTAACCTTTGTATTTGGTTTTTGTTGGGTATGATTTTATTCCTTTTCAAATTAAAAAAACAAGTCCCATCATTGTTACACTAAAGTCACCCAAACTTTTCTTCCTACCGTAAAAGCCTCAAGTTTCAATATTTTTCCAACGTGGTGAATTTTTTCATAAATGACTAAAACTCAGTGATCTAAATGGAACAATTTTGAAATTGGTTAGTATTTAGCGTATATTTTTCACGTTAACCTGAAATGAAGTAACAGGTAAAATTGAAATATAAAGATACTAAATAGTAACCAAGTTACATGAGTGTTCAAGACTTCCAGTTAGGTTACTCATTTATAACTAGTTCCAAAAAACTTCACAGTGCGGAACAATATTGAAACTTGACTAGTTTTTGCACATAGGAGAAAGATTGAGTGACTTTTGTGGAACAATATTGAAACTTGGTTACTATACAAACAAACTGCAAAATACTTGCAGATTGTGCTTTCAGTAAATTGTACCTTACAAGCCTCTCTCTTTGGCCACCTATATATGTTGTTTTATAACAACTATCAAACATTTTGTAAAGTGAAAGCGAGAGAAGGTAGGCCCACTCATCACAACGTCATTAACAAGAAGACTTTCAAGGTCTTTCAATTGTGGACAGTACCGGTTGAAATGCATCTGGGATCACCAAACCAGAAGAGCAATAATGTCCTCTGTTCAACAACCAATCACCAATCCAGACATGTACGAGAATCACGAATTCATTTTTCTCTGTATTACTAGAATGAAAGGAAAAAACATTTCCCATGAATACAAGAAATCACAGATCATCATGCACTAGCAAAATCAACATAATATCAGAACGTTTCTTGATTTAGCTAAAGAAAATATGAACACAGATCACGGAGCCCAGAAGATCATTTTTAAACCATGTAATCAAACATTACATTGTCAGAGCCAGAAACTAATCACAAACATGTAAACATACGACTGATATTACAAATTGAGATCTATAGCCATTATCGGATCTAATTTCTGAAGATGAAGATACTAAGCTGAAAATTGTGAGTCACACACAACAAAAACCGCACTTGATCGAGGAAAAAAAGATCTCCAGATTCGGTTTGACAGTAGAAAGACAGGTAAATCAAACATGAATAAGCATTATATTAAACACAAGATCAAATCGAAGGAAATAACTCACCTCAAAATTCTTCGATTGTTTCGTCGTATCAGATTGTTTGCTATTGTGAAAAGATCAAAACCGAAGAGACAAAGCGAAAAACTAGGGTTTCATACGAGGAAGATACAGATGAGAGCCTAATTTTGGGTGGGATTTCGGCGCGAAAAAAAGGCCGATAAAAACTGAAGAGTAGCTAATAACGGACGGTTAGCCGTTGGCTACAATTCTGGTGGCGGGAAGGCCCTAGAATTTACATCCTATTTGCCAAATGTAACAAGGCTTTTATACGTTAATAAAAAGGTAAGCGTTTGACCAAAGTGCTTATAGCATGAAGTATTATATGTTGGTAGGATATGTTATTTTTAAGAGGTTAAGATTAAAGTTCTGTGATGGATAATAAAGTAGATTTTAAAATAAGTTTAGTAAGTGTAAGTGTTTAAGTTTAATAAGTGTAAGCGTTTACTGTTGGCTAAATAAGTTAGGTATATAAATGATTGACTTTACCGTTAACTTGTTAAAAAAGATATAACTAATTTATTGCAAGATAAATTATATACTATTTTAAAATTTTAAAATTATTTTACGGTTTGCTTGTTTTAACAATTTAGTTTAGGTTATAAACGGTTTGATATAACTACCTATTTAATGAATGTATCCGAGTATGATTGAGATATATGAACTTGCTACGCACGAATTTGTAATATCCTGAATCCAAAACATTTAGAAATAGTAAAATTTTATATAATACAAATTGTTAAATTAATACTTGTTTGCATGTTTGTTAACAAAGGAATGTTTAAATATGTATCTTTATTATCCTCATCGAATTTCATATACATTTTTTTACTGTTTTAAAAAGAAATTCATAGATTAATTAATAAGTGTTATCTATACTTCGCACAAGTTCTTTTTTTTTGGAACATATCGTGTCTT
The DNA here is from genome assembly GCA_032274825.1 of Drosophyllum lusitanicum. NCBI lineage: Eukaryota > Viridiplantae > Streptophyta > Magnoliopsida > Caryophyllales > Drosophyllaceae > Drosophyllum > Drosophyllum lusitanicum. The sequence goes on from JAUEJL010087781.1 coordinate 25,849, forward strand.
TTATTTTATTTTATTTTTTTTCCTAATCTAGTTACATTCACACGTAAACTTATAAAATTTTAAGATGTAACCATCCTTGTAAATAATGTATTTGTTCTTGCCCTTAATTTTTTTTAACTTGTTAGCTCTTAATGATAGCTATATCAAGGTTTAAATTTTATCTTTAATTTAAATAATGTATTTGCTCTTAATTAATTTTAAAAGATTGTTGAGAAATGCTTTTAAAATTTGTTACCCATGCTACTTGTTATAGAGCTTCAAAATTCATATCACGCGCAAGAAGCTCCTTATAACCATTGCGAGTCGCTCGTGGTTTGCCGTGAGGAAGGAACGCGTGGCCATGGTGCGAGGCAAGTCGCTCATTAAGCTTTTTAAGATAAATACTTGTGTGCGTCCAGTGATGCATGTGATGACTGCGAGTTGATGTAGTAGTTAGTGATGACATAATGTGTTTGATTACTGCTGATGCTCTAATGTGAACTGAGAGTATATACCATTTTTTTATCTTTATATATTTTTTTGTTCGTTGTCAGTTTTATTTTTATTTTATTTGTGCTTAAATATAAATATACCTTACAATTAATCACTTGTGTTAATTATTATGTTTCCATTGCAACATTTATTTTCTAAGGACCCTCGAATTAGGGCTGTCAATAGAGCAGATCGAATCGGATCTTTTAAAGATCTAACCTGACCCATTGACTTATTTAATTGGATTTGGATCGGATCCAATAACATGGAGATCCATTTAATTGGATTTGGATCGGATCAATTACTACTGGATCTTGCCCCGGATCGACCCATTTAATATTAATTATTTATTATTATTTATATAATAAGTAAATCAAATATTTTCCCCACCCTACCCTACCCGACCCTACCCCACCCTTACCCCTACCCACCCCCACCCCTACCCACGCTACCCTACCCTACCC
>JAUEJL010087782.1:0-14571 GCA_032274825.1 Drosophyllum lusitanicum
ACATACATATATATACACACATATGCATATATATTTTAAAATTTTTAAAATTCTGAAAACCGGGTTGACCCGCCGGTCGAACCGGTTGAACCGGTTGACCCGTGACCCGATGAGGAGCCCGGGTCAACTAAAAACCCGGGTTTTAAAACATTGATTATTTGGTTGTATGTTCTTAAATTGTGCACTGGGTTTAAATTTAGTTGTGTTAATATGTTTTTCTTAATTGTTAATTGTATTATATTATTACTTAAATCTTGTTAATTATTTGTTTTAGTTATGAATTATAAGGTTTACAAGAAACCAATGAATCTAGTTTATTTACAAATGATTATTGTACAAATAATGAGTAATGAAAGTATATTAGGTTTGATCTAAATGAACTATCCTTTTATCCCGTAAAATTAACAACAGAACTCAATCCCGTTAAGTCATTTGATAGAATAAGCATATATAAAAATTTACTTTGTAAACGAAGGACTATAGCAATGTTCATACTAAATTACTATTATTATAACTTTTATTATAATTTATTATTTGTATTAATCACCATACCCAAAGAGAAATCCAGTGTTCGTTGTGTCGTTTTAACCAAGTTAAGGAACCATGTGGTTTTAGGTCCTATATTAGCCGATGTACGTAAGCAGTAACGACAAGCACCACGATCAAGATGACCAACAGACACTACTATTTACCTCTTGAAACATTTAAAATTATTGTTTGCTTTATTAGGGAATCTTTGTATGAGTGCACATGTTTTATTTTCTTTTCAATATGAAGCATAATGTAGTCTGTATAAAATATTCTATATAGAGCAATAAAATAGAACCAAAAAACAACTACTCACTAACTCTCACATGTGCATGAGATTCGGTCAAGTTAGCTAGTACCAATAATAAATTATTAACTAAAAATAACATAACACATAAAGTATAAAGACTTAATTAATTAAAGCTATAGCCATGCATATGTGAAACCATTAAATGACCGATTAAACCCAACATGAATTACTCGAGTGGAAATAATCTAGGAAGGATTGGTTGGAAAAGGACTTAAAATAAACCTCCATGAGACGCCATAAATCTAGAACGTAATGGAATTTTGAAGGGGATGACAACTCAAGATTTTATGCAGTTTTCAAATATATGTGTAGAGAAAAAACAGTATAAAGGGGTTGACAAATCGATGAATCTTGGTTGGAGAAGGCTGTAGAAACAACCAACCATGTTCAAGTGAGATGTATTAATGATGTTCGTGAACTTTGGAGTGAGACTCTAAGATGGTGGAATTTAGATGACCGAAAACTATCAAACGTTGAAGATTTGCTGCAGTTCCCGAACAATCTAGATCAAACAGTAAAACCGAAGTCAACATGGAAGGCTACGGTATGGTCGTATCTCGATCTATTTGATATGGTGTAATTAACCGGAACAAGACAGTGTTTGGGAATGAAAGCAGAAAATGTTGGATATCAAAGAGCATATCTTGAACTAAAAAACTCATGAATATGAAATGAACTAAATTTTATAGAGAAAAGAATACTACTGCTTAGTATGCCAACGAACAAACCAAAGGACTACATTGAAAATACTTCCAATTGTTTTTAGCCACATACACTTCCAGCATATAAATAAGAAACAAAAAAAAAACAAACTATCCTAAAATGAGGGACATTGAGGGTGGACGTGGCTACTGCCACATGCTCCACTTCTTGACTCCTAAAACAAAGTAAACACATGCATGCAAAAGCCTAAAGACTAGGTAAACCACCAAATAATTAACACTAATTCAACTTCTCTGGAACATCCACGCACATGACTCAATTGAATTCATGGGTTTGAACCTTTTAAATATATTTGACTTAGTTCCCGGGCAACAACACTAAACCCGTGACTCGGACGATATCGAACCGTGACCCGGTAAATAAACGATTAACCCAACAACTTCACAAGGCAAAACCATCACTATCACATCTGCAATTACCATCTTTTTCTCTCTACATTTTCTTTTTGTAGCTGTTTAAGATTTATTGCATTTTTCACGCTTCTTCGACTTAAGCAATGGTTATGGTTTCTCGTTCTCCTAATTCCAAATGAAATACGCAAGTGTTAATTAAAACAGTGACTTAATATATTATCAAATCCTATATTACATGTCTTTTGACCGTAGGTTGCAAAATTTACCATCTTCGTGTTGATCTGGGACTGGTTTATAGGGGAACCTCTACGGTGGACTACTCAAATTAAAAGAAAAAAATTAAATCCTGAAAATATGATTAGAAAGATGCCTTATATTTACATCCCAAAAGGTTGATGAAAACCGCTTTCTTAAAACTTAAAAGAAAACATGTAGGATTTAAGCCCTTGAAATATTAATGGAAACATGTCAGGATTAGAATCCCCAAAAATAATATTTGTAAAACACCATAAAAATCACATTACTTTGGGAAATCATTATTCATTTCAAATTACTATTACAAATATTCAAAATTAATTCATTATCAACTACACTTTCAACACATGATTAGTATGATCTAGTTCTGTTTATAGTGTTAGGAATGAGTTGGAATTAGCGGTATGATTGGATTGTGACTAGAATCTAATGGAGCTCGGCGTGGAGTTTGGTTACACGTCGTGGAGCTTTCGATAAACGGTTTCTAAATTTATTGAGCTTAGGTGGAGCACGCCATGCAATAATGCATCATGGCGTGGTGCATATGGAGTTTTCGCATGGTGCACCTCGTGTGCACTTAGTGTGTAGCGTGGAGCAAGTTACCTAGATTCCAGACTATTTTTAATCTTTATCGTGTACAGGCTTGGCGCATCTTGAAATTAAGGTTCTTGTCGCTATTATAAATATTCGTAGCTAGGTTCTAAATCATCGTCCATCTAAAAATACTTTCAGTCATAATAAAGAAGTCTATGTTCCTACCCGTGGATGTAGGTCGTCATCCTAACTACTGAACCACGTTAATTTTTGGTGTGATTTATCTTATTGTTATCTGCATCATCTAACGTGTTCTTGTATATCCTTACAAAGTGGTATCAGAGCCACCGTTTTGTTTGAGTGGCTCACCTCTATTGATTCAAGATATCGTCGGTCAAGTTCGATTTGGTGAAGTTCAATGGTTCAAATGATTTCATGTTGTGAAAGGTAAAGATGAAGGCTCTTCTAGTTCAGCAAGGTTATGTGGCGGCGTTGGAAGGAAAAGATAAACTTCCAACATATGCAAGGGAGGATATAAAGAGGGTTGTTCTAGCAAAAGCATACAGTGCATTTTTATGTTTAACTAGTGAGGTGCTACACAAGGTGGTGGATCAAAAGAATACGTTGTATACACTCCAGATGTCGGAATTTACTTAGGTAATTAAAGGAGCATCCGAACAATTTTAATTGTGTTATCCTTGATTTGGAAGTTGTGGATGTTAAAATTTGATAATGACCGATTCCGGTGTATTCACAGCCAAACTCATATGAGAACTTTTTTTATACCATGCTTTCTGGTAGAACTACTATTTCTCCTAGTGAAGTGAAGGATGTCTTGTTGTCAAATAAACTTATGCGTAGGGTCTCTAGTAATGAGAAGGAATCCAGTTCAAGTCTGTATGTGGGCAGGGGAAGAACACATGGCAGAGAGTTAGAGAGGGTGATACGGGTGTGTCACGCTCTAAATCAAAATCCATGGGTAAAGCTAAGTGTTATCACTTCAAAGAGAAATGTCACATTAGGAGAGACTGTTCTCAATGAAAGGGAAGTGCTAGTTTGGTTCAGGAAGATGGAGAAATTGGTGAAATCTAACTATAAACACGGATAGTTCTGCAGATACCTAGATCTTGGACATGGGTGCATCTCATCAAATGACGTGTTCACATGATCTGTTTAGTTCATTTAAGGAATGGAACGGTAAGGTGAAGTTAGGTGACGTTGGGATACGGTGTATCAAGGGTAGTGGTAGGTGCGGATAAGGATGCATGATGGGTTGGTCATATAGTTCTATTGCTGGTATGTTCCTGATCTTCGGAAGAGCCTTATTTCCCTTTATTCTGGTAAAGGTGATAGACCGAAGGTCTCTAAGAAGGCTCTGGTGATAATGAAAGGGAGACCGCAATGTCGTATTTATGATTTGAAAGGCAATTATGTGAAAGAATAGCGGATATGCTATCTTTGGAGCAGAAAATTGACTAGACGAAGTCAAGGCATCACGGATGGGGTTGGTCTCCGGTTAATCGTGTGATAGGTATTCAAATTTCGTGGCTCGTACGAGGAGGTAGGCCCTTCGGGGTGGTTTGCATAAAGGAGACGGTTCTTTAAAAATCTCATTGACGGTTGAAGAGAATTCAATTCAAGGATGATATTGTTAGGAATGACTTGGAATTAGAATCTAATGGAGCTTAGCATGGAGTTTGTTTACACGTCGTGGAGCCTTCGATAAATAGTTTCTGAATTTGGTGAGCTTAGGGGGAGCACATCATGCAACAATGCACCATGGCATTGTGCATATGGAATTTTTGCATGGTGCACGTCGTGCACACTTAGTGCATTGTGTGGAGCAAGTTACCTAGGTGCCACACTGTTTTTAATGTTTATCGTGTACAAGCTTGACCTATCTTGAAATTAGGGTTTCTAGTCGCTATTATAAATATTCGTAGCTAGACTCTAAATCACTATACATTTGAAAATACTTTCGGTCATAATAAAGAAGTTTTTGTTCCTGTCCGTGAACATAGGTCGTTATATCCTGACAGCCGAACCACATAAATTCTTTGTGTGTATTTATCTTATTGTTATCCACATCTTCTACCATGTTCTTATAGATCCTTACAAGTGATATCGATCCAAACATTTAGTAATGTAAAATATATAGATACCGGGAAAGTCCACTTCGACACAAAAGCTAGCTAGCTTGTCTTCTAATATACATAAATATAAGTGTCAAATCACATTTGTCTTCATATATATCCTACGGGATTTTCATTTCCATCGAGTTTTCACTACGACAAAAAATTATTAATAAAAGAAACTTATTCAATTACATGGACTCAAGACGTACTCCTAAAGTTTGGTGCCAAGAATTGATTCATGGGTGTAGTTATTGAGATTTGAGACAAGAACATATTGATGTAATGTTACATAATATGGTTGAATTTGTGCTTTAAGGGTACGTACGTATTGAGTAGTAAACTAGTAATTGTCTAGGTTTCTTCTTGAACGTACGCTTTGTGGAAGGACCTTGTTGCTCTCCAGACTTTTCGATTTGATATACTAGCTAGATCCATATGACAAATTAATCAGAATCTATAAACACTAGAAGCCTCGCCAATACGGATATTAGAGGTGGTAGAGCAGCATGCAAAGAGGTGGCCGGGTTAAATGGTTTGGGAAACAAGTTTTTCAAAACAAACAACATTCTGCAGGTTGGTTAGGCTAGCTAGCTGCCTAGCTCTCACAGATATATAATCTATGCCTTTTCTTTATTAATTTGTGTAAATAGTTAATGTGTTAAATATCATTACAAAAAGAGACCCCAAGCTAAAGATCGAAGAAATAAGGAGGAGGAAAATATTGGTGAGGATTAACATTCAGCTAGCTGGTAATTGTCTTTATTTGCGATGACCATCAAACTTTATTCATTTTTTTAAACCAATTAAATTTGCATAAAGTCTAAGTACGTACGTGGGTAATGGGTTTAGGTTTCATGATAGATCGATGTCTTCGACAGACTCTTGGGTTTTGTGTTATGGGTAGCTAGGCTTCTAGATATCGCAACTCATTGCAAGTAATCTGAGTCATAAATTGTGAGGGTACGTTGATAGACGGTAAATAGGATTTGATATTTAAAATGTGGGGCTGAAAACATTGAGTGATATTGAGGTGGTGAACTCGATGCTTTACCCTTGTCCCAGTTTGAATATTAAGCTTTACCTTTGTCATGGCGTGGATTCATTTGGCCCTTGCAGAGATGGAGGAAATTGAGTATTTTTATAAAGATTATTACCAACGGTCACAATTTGGGAAAGATGAAGCTGGTAAAGTTAATCAGTGTGGTCATCCCAACAATGCGAGTTTCAAAGGGGTTCACGGTCGTCTTCTCATCGTCCCTGATAGGGGTTAATTCCAATCTACCCCGCATAGGGGTTGACCACAACCTTCTCCTTTAAGTGAACCATGATGGTCTCGGGGTAAGTGGTTATAAAATCTTGAAAAAGATTTAGGTTCAATTCTCCCCGAGTAAATATCATGGATTTCTACGAGGAATAGAGATCAACTATTAAAACTGTAACACTTGATATAACAGAGCATAGATCGACTCTCCTAAAGAACGTGCTAATTAAAGTATAAATCCCCTTCAGAAAAATAGTGTGTGAGATAGACGGGATATGATCAAGCTTTATATGTACACAAAGAATATAGATGTTGCATGCTTTTTTAAATTGTTTCCCTCGATCGTTGCATGCACATATTTGTTGCAAAAGAAAAAAGGTAAAAACTTGTGCCAGAGGCATGCAGAAGATGAGGTCGTCGGAGACAACGCGGCCATGACAATGAAGCCCTAGTGGCATGACGAGTGTCATGCCAGTCACTGTGCTTTGTGGCTACGTCAGGGATCATGATGAGCCCACTACGTCCACTTTTATAACCACGGATTTAACTTCAACCATACATTCAAAAGCTTTCTCTTGGTGATCAGTGTTTCCAACCTTTCTTCATTCTTGCTCTTCTTTATTCATCCCATTTCCATCTTCAATTTCTCATTAGATGTACCATTTCGACAGCCTAATGACATGATGTGGCTTAAGTTACGACTCAACATAATACCAGAATTGTTCAAGAATACACTCATGGAGTAATGAACTTTTCTGATGGGGTTGGGCAAACTAGTAATAGTGAACTACCTGGTTTTGAAGAACATGAGCAAATGGATGTTTGGTGTTAAGCATCATATGAAAATACAGTAAGAAATGTCCTTTAAAACCAAAGAGGATCCTCATGTATGCCATGAGAAGGTGGAATATTACCTAAAATAAGAAAAATCATCATATATGACAAATTTCAAAATGGATGGTCGCACACAAGTGTTATGGAATAGTCATTGGCATTATAGAGGTGATAATTCTCAACATGACATAAACCAGACACGAAAATAAACATGTTTGAGTTTACATGAATAATAGACGGTTCATTTTGGGTTGAAACAATTAGAGATTAGGAGTTGTGATATCCCACCACTCCCACAACACCTACACGCTGGCTTTTTTCCTATACCACTTTGATCAATTCACCACTTAATCATGTCGTAGTTACTCATCACCATACCAAATTGTAGGATCCACCTATACTCACCGACCAACTAAAATAAAAAAGAGAGTGAGAGAAAGTTTTGTGCCCACTTTGTACACCACAAGGTCCACAAACACCTCCACTTGACGCCTAACTCCCTCCTACTCCATGTACTCTAATGCATTCTTGATAGTTTCATTTTGTGAAGAATTAAAGGAGAAAGTTGCTAACGTTAAAATTATGATTATTTGGAAACTCGAGTAATCTTTAAACCTCCTCATCTTCCAATCCATCGACTCATTTATAAACCCGTCAACCCGTTAATGACCCACCAACTTGCAAATGACCCACCAACCGGTCAATTTATATAATTAAAATGCTTACATTGATCGGGTTTGGGTGTCACATAAACGGGTTAGTGTTTACGAATAAGTAAATGGGTAGGGTTCCAGCCATATGCTCTCGACACATCAACCGGACACGACACGTTTGTCACCCCTAATCGGTGACAATAGAAGTTGAAGTCCAAAAGTGTTGTTGCTCAAATTATGCATTCTTCACAGTTTGAATACGATCATTTTAAAAACCAAACCACGACTAATTCTTTAATTATGCATGCTAAAGCTCAAGGAAGTTACAAACCTGTATTAGTGCATTTAAATTATCCGACTACCTGATACCATTCTTAACCTTGTTTTTAAAAGGCGTAAATCGGCCAAAAGCGCTAAGGGTCCTGAAAGTTGAAGCGCTAAGCGAAAGCGCTCGCTTTAAGCATACAAAGTCACAAAGCGCCCGAAATTCACAAAAAAAAAAAAACATAATACTTATAAATTACCTAATTTCTATATATATCCATAATGTCATATACCACCTTATAAATACTTAAAACACCAAAGTACTTATATAATTATATACCAAAATATATTTATCAATTTACTTATAAGTTATAAATACTTAAATAATTATATACCATTAATCATTGCCGATTAAAAAGTTGTTATCGACTTTTTACCGCTCTAGAGGATCCATTTTTACTGCTTTGGATGATAACTCTTTGTTTCCTAACCTAAGCCCATAGTATAGAAACTAACAACTAATAACTTAAAGTCCGTTAAAAGCCCAAACTAATCATGAGTACCTTAAATCACTCTTAAGCGCCGCTTAGCGCTTCACCTAAAGCGAGGCAAAGCGAGCGCTTTTTCTTGCTTTACGTAATCTTAGCGCTTAGGTATAGCTTAAACGCCAACCCTCATCGCTTAGCGCTTTAAGCGACGCTTAAGCGCACTTTTGTAAACCAAGTTCTTGACAGTTTGAAAACGGAAGTGATAAAGAAATGAGTCATTTTGGAAAACTTGTAGAGAAATCAAAAGGAACCATGTTGACTTATCACCAAAGAAATCACTAAAAGTGACTTAATCGGCCAAAATCAAACCGATCAATAACCACACTAAAACTGGAAACCGTTTCAACTCATTTAAATTGAGATGGCAGCGTTTATGATACTAAATTAGTTATCATTGTAATGGTTGTCTTTTAATACTCGCATTAGGCCCTAGTTACAACTTTCGGTTCTTGTAATTCTACTACACAACCTAATTGTTACTGTGATTGTTTTCTACTCTCCACCCGCCATAGATGATGTTTACCTAGAGATGATTGAACCGGGGTCTCTTTTAAGACTTCCTGACCACCTACCCCTAGGTCATTGAGATCCGAATTTTGCAATCTGATGCAAGATAACAAGTTTACACAACTGTTAGAACCAAAAACAGTCATGCGTTGCACGCCTAACAGAGTAAATAATTTCAATTCTTGATCAGGTTTACGATTCATGTTAACAAGGAGAAACTAGCAACATTCATAACCGCTACCTAACCATATACAAATGTAAGATGAGATAGCAAACTGTTGAGCTAATTAATATACTTCATCATCCTGAAAACATGCAAGACTCACCACCGTTTTCTGATCTTGGACGATTGAGCCTGCTCGTCACCATCTGGTCTCCTTCTCATACCCACATGTAAACCAATATGGTTCCTTGATCCCTCTCCTGACTGCTCGGTTGATGGCAGTGCCGCCCAAACACCCCTTCTTCCCTCTCCCAATCCTAAAATATCAATCAATTTGGAATGTAAAAATCCGACTTTTTAATGTTCGAAGATGCACGGTGGAAAAACAAAAAGAGATGAAAAGTGTTATAAAGGATAATGGCAAGTGATACACACCTTCATTAGTAGTAGCTCCACCACTCCACCCAGGTAGACTCTTCCTTGCTTTTCCTTTCCAAGCTTCTTCAAAACCATCAACTTCATCTGACACATAGCCAAAACCAAGATAATATACATACATACATATTTATAAACATGAATATATATATATATATATATGTGTGTGGTAACTTGATGTTAGTTTGTTATTATCCTCCTTAATGCATGACAATATACAAAATGTGTATATGTAAATACCTTCGTTGATGTTGTGCAACACTTGCATTGTATCCACCTGACCATCTGATTTTAGATTCCTTGCAACAGTATGCCCCTGTTTGAGACCCCCCGAAAAAATGAAACCCGGATTGACCGATTGATAAGTAAATGAGTCAGAGATTCAAGAAAGCATGAGAAATTAATCAAAAGCAGATAGCAAAATTACCTTGTCATGAATGCCTCTTGAAAGCCTATGAGCAGCCTGGCCTGTCGTTGAATCAGCTTCTTTATATTCTTCAAATCTCAACTGAATCCCCAGATATATCACCATTAGAGTCGAGAGAATGAATATATCAAAAGATTTTTTTTAAGAAAACCTATTTATTTTTATATTTACTCACTCCATCACTGCCAGTCCTTTTGGTCATAGAGGAAGTACGGTATGCTCCATTAGGACCCCCATATGTAACAGTCGAGCTCTGAAAGGTGAAGCTATGAGCTTGTGGACGTGAGTGTGAATTATTCATCAAACTAAAATCATTCCCAAAATGTGTCTGTCTTGGCTCACTACCTGCAATAACAGTATAACACAAGCCCAATTCTTTGCCCAATAAGCATATTTTTATACAACTTGCAAAATGTTCACATTCAATATAAATTGCTGGGCTTTATGTTATAAAAGCAACATAGTTACTTCAATCTAGTGTTTTCTGCTTTCAACATATGTTTATCCCAGTTTATGTAACAATAGGCTTATGCATCAAGACATCCTTATATATTCTCTTTAGTGATCATTGCCTTCCTTCTCTCTTTGTTCATAGGTCATTTAACATTTTTATTATCTAAATCTTTTGTAAATCTAGCCCTTTTTGTTAGGGACATAATTACTTGCCCTTGTTCGTATCCTATCTTAGCAGAAAGAGAACAATTCAGATAAGATGCATGTGTGACATTACGCTAAGACCAAAAGTCAGTCAGTACAGACAAACAAAAGCGTTTTATAGCCATATTCATAGAAGCTTTTAGTAACACACAATTTACCTTCAAATTCACCATCAGGATGCTCAATATAAGGTTGTATCCCAGACCTAACATGAGGATTCTCATTATTACTGTTGTCAGCATCAGGTTGCTCTTTTTCATCGTCAGAGTTCAATTCTTCAATAATTGGTCCCCTAGAATTATTTGGCAGTGAAGGTTGGGTTTCATGAATTCTAGCTGCTTGTTCATCCATGAAAGGACTTGCTCTTGGACCAAGTAAGCTCATTCCAAATGGATTAAAGTCCATGAAAGGACTCCCCAACATTCCACCAAATGGACGTCTGAAAAAAGGGTCATCAAATGGATCCCTTCCTCCAAAAAGGTTTGGTATACCCCCAAAAGCACCAAAAGGGTCACCAAAACCAAAGAAAGAATTACCTCTTCCTCTACCACCCTGCATCTTCTTCAAACTATCTCCCTGAAAAATCTCAAGCAATTTAAAGACGACCCAGGGAAATATTATCCAGTATTGTTAAGTGTTAACAGATTCCTGACCATATACAGACTCAGCAAGATATCATGTCAGAAACATATAATATGCTAGTATGCAAGAGAGTATTGCATTATGATTAGATATCTGAGAATCATGAACAAAATAAAATGTACTTAACGGTGTCTAATTAAAACTTCGTAAAGGTTGTTGCTGGTTCCAAATCCTAAACAGATTTTAGTTAATGGATAAGCTCAAAAAAAGATACTAATTGTGATCATCCATATATCTCAAATCTCTGGTTTTTGGTCTTATATACCATATATCCCTCATGTTTTTCATTTGGATTCATTCCACTACCGAAGAACTGTAAAGTGGAATAAACTGTATAGCAAGTAAAAAGATTCAACGTAGATGTAACAAAGCCCAAAATGTATCATCTTCGCCTCATTTAAGACATGAGCTGGTATTTTAACATACCTTAGCTACATCAGGATATCCGTAAATCCTAATCTGTTTATAAACATCTGAATAAAATTTAATTCGTCACATCCTGAATTATTTACTAACAATAACAATATGAACTCATGCAACTATGATAAACCGATACCCATAACACATTGAAGATGCTAGAAAAAAGCAATACAACCACAAAAAGTGAAACTGAAGTACGACCATAACTATTTACCTTACAATGAATCTCCTACCACACAATAAGATCAATTAGGTATACGCATTTAGCAACCATGACAGGTCACCAAAAATTACGCATCATGATCGAGTTTCTTAATTTAATCAGATGATCTGCAATTTAGCAAAAACGAACAAGCGGATTTGATGTTTAAGAGAAAAACCACCTAGCAAATTCTGGTAATTAAAACTAAACCTATGTTTCCTAAAATTGATCAACATGAAAGTCATAAACACGAAAAACTCCTCACGTAAAAGCAGTAATAAGCGTCATCTCCTTTATTAAAATCGAATTCTCGCAGCTGATTATACGATGTAAAAAGGGAAAACGTTTTAGAACCAACATACAGGCATAGAAGAACACCGTTGCAAATCGAATTACAAACCCTAGAATGGTACCTTTAGCTGAATCTAACGATTTTGAACGACGAATAGCAGAATCTAGAGATTATTGCGAGAGAAGGTGAGTTTACGGTAGTGTTTTGGGGTGCCCGGGAGTTGATTCGCGAAACGGGCAGTAAGATGAACAGCAAAAGAGGTTTCTAGAGTTCTATGACAGACTACCTAATTTATAGCGTCTGAAACATTTAATTTAATTATTTTGAGTTTAAATGATCGGTAAAATTCTTAAGCTACCTTTGGTTCACATATTAAATGAGAAATGATATATTTCTAACAAATCAATATAATTGGTTGACATATAGCTCGGTTATTTTCTTATTTTTATATTTTTGTTTTTAATTTTATCATGTGTTATTATCTCCTTTACAGATATGTATTTAGCTATTTTCACTCTTCAAATATTTGGTTTTTAATTTCAGGTATACATTTTCCTAAATAATTAGTTCCTGAAAGTGTATCTAAGTAGTCGTATTTTACTATTTTGGTATCCAACTTTGAAAACTATACTTTAATATATTAAAGTTTCAAAAATTGTCATTTAGTGTATAATGTTAACCTGTAATTTCATATATTGTGATTTATTTTTTAATCATGAAATTAAGATGAAGATGAACTTAAAGTGAAGAAGATGAACCGATGAACATGAACATAAACATAAAGAAGATGAAAATGAACTTAATCGTAGGGAACAAAATCTAAAATTAGCGAAAACAAACAATCAAAATCAACCCTCAACCCAAACCTTCAAATCAACCTTCAATCTAAACAATATATGAACAAACAAAACCCTAATATGTGAAGGAACATGATGAAACATCAAAAAAAACCTTCAATGGGAACCCAGAAATTGAAGGAATGTTATGCATGCTACAAATACCCACAAGCAACGGAAGCACAAAGTTCAAAATGAGTTTTTCGGGTATTCAAAGCCACGTGCAAAACATCCCCATAGTGATCTCGACTACAAAAGAAACATAGCAACAAAGAGAGCAAAAGAAAGAAGTAGAGGCAATACCCTTGAATCCTTGATGTCTCTACACGGAATGAAAGTGAGGATGAAAATGTTGAACCCAAAACAAGCTCCTCTAGTGGTGTTCACCCCAAGTATGAGAGAATCCCTTTGCTAAAGCCCAAGAGTCAACTTCCTTGCTGGAACAAACCCTTAGAAACAGCAATGTAACCTTCACCTGCCTTTGGAAGCACCCACCTAAACCTCTATGCAAGTTTCAAGTATGCTTGAGTGTGTATAATCTCTTAAAGTGGCAAAAGGTAACACAAGATAGAAAAAGTGGGCTTATATAGACAAATTGGGAGTTCAAGTGGCACCAGGGTCAGCCACAATGCCACCCTCTCATTGGACCAAATAAAAAGGTCTAATAAAATTAAAGTGTCACTTTGACTTCTACCTTCACGGGCTCTCATGACTCGTGAAAGCCTTGCCCCCACAACTTCCTGCCCAAGTCATGAAGCCTCGTGAAGGGCTTCACGTCACGACCTCTACACGACCCGTGAAGATCATCAGAAACCCTAATTTCGCTTTTTCTCTCTTTTTGGATTATGCTGTTGGATTCTATCATTGGCGTGTGACCCAATAGGCCCATGCTTCATCGGTAGTGATGCTAGTATATGTGTATCAGTTAGCAGACACCAACAAAAATAAACAAAGAACAAATTATATTACCCGTAAACTAAAACCCTAGGAAATGAAAATGTAGAAACCGAACATCTTGTTCATTAATTGCAGATTTGAAACTCAAGTCATGGGTATGAATCAGCCTGTGAATCTAAAAAAACAAACCCTTAACAAATCTAAAAATTTAATGGGTATGAATCCAGCCGATGAATAGCCCGTAAACAAACAAAGAACTCAAGTCATGGGTATGAATCCAACCGATGAACAGATTGTCAATCAAAGAAGAATAGAAGAACAGTCCCTAAATCGAAACTATCACATTGAAACTCAAGCTGATGAACAGCCCCAAAATCGAAAGCAAGTCATCTTGAAAGGAGATTGATTAAATCGATTGAATCATCTAGAAAGCAACTCATCTAGCCCCTAAATCGAAACTCTAGCCAACGAACAACCCTTAAATCGAATCCAGCCTATGAGAAACCCCCAAATTGAAAGCAGATTATCTTGAAAACAGATTGATTGAACCGGTTGAATGTATCGATTAAATCATCTTGAAAGTGGAGTGATTGAATCATCTCATCATCATCATCTTAAAATAATAATAATAATAATAATAATAATAATAATAATAATAATAATAATTATTATTATTATTATTATTATTATTATTA
>JAUEJL010087793.1:0-14567 GCA_032274825.1 Drosophyllum lusitanicum
TATATATATATAAGTTAAAAGCATACGGGGCGGGGCGGGTAACCGCGGATATCAAATTTTAAAAACCGAACCCCCCGTGTTTAGCGGGTACCCTAATTTTCAGGTTTTTCTGGTTACGGATTTTACGAGTATCGGTTTTTTTGATTTCGATTCATGCGATACAGGTCGGTTCTTCGATTTTTTTAAACACCCCTAACTTTATTAATCATACTTTTCCGTACTTTAGAAAGTTAACCCACAGATTAACTAGTGGATTCCATCACATAGCAGTGCTGACGCAATCATTGATTCTCCCACGAAAACTACTCACGTGCTTACTAACGCGTGTACAACACGGACTAATAAAATAAGAATTTTAATGCTATCGTGACACACGGGCTCTGATGATGTTGCTTTATCTCCGGCTATTATTATATTTTAATATTTAATTTAAAAATCTGAAAAATTAATAAAAGATTGTTTATGACAGGTGGGGCCGTGGGGGAGAGAAAGTATCCGATTGCGATTTGGCATCTTTAAATTTCACGTTTCGGGCACTATACTTTTAATAATTTCGTATTTTGTCTCATTAGTTTTGTTTTTCTTGATTTTGAGTAACGTATGTTTTTTAAAACCACTACACACACTTTGATTTTTACTTTTAATCTACACCATCACAATAATAGACTTTTTTAATACATCAGGTATCGTTATACTATCATGTTAATAGTTTCAATATTAAGTTTATTTTTCTGTAACGTTAACGAGTTAGTAAAAATATTTAAAATATTATAAAACAGACTTTTGATTTAAATTAATTAGATCATTGAGTTATTTATCCTGCTAAACAACTGTATGAAGTTATCTATATATAGAACTCAGCAAGAAATATCATTCCTACAATATTGATTATGTTTGAAAGTGCAAAACAACTCCATGCATAAATAGTTGCTACATTTCAAGTATGAAAACACGATCACATATTCACATCTATTATTAATGGAGAGATTTGTATTTATATTGTTCGGAGTCATCTCGTTATTTTCTGATAACGAGCCAAAAATAAGGACGGTCCTCGTGAACTCATTGCAACTGGTTAGTGCTAGGCTCGTGATCCATCATCTTGTTGTGATGAACAATCAACTGATTCATTTTTTCCTTGTTTTAATAGGATTTAAGATAATTTGGTGACGTCCATTGATGGTGGTGATAGATAGGTATTACCGTGGAAGGTTTGTGATATGTTAGTTATTATCGCTGGAGGTTAATGATATTTTATAAATTTTACAGTAAATTACTGATTTGGTTCATGTGATTTGCTAAAAATCAATGATTTGGTCACCGTGGTTTGCTAAAAACCACTAATTTAGTCTTTTATATTAAAAAATTATTAAGATGGTCCTTGAATTTGCCAATTTGTTACAATGTAAGTCCTTATCATTTAAATTGCCGTTAGTTTTGTCTTTATATAGGATATTTTTGTTTTTTCATAAAAAATAATTTTTAATAAATATTTAGGAGTATTAAATACCCTCTCCTCTCCCCTTCCCTCTTACAAACTCTCTCAGCCTCTCTCTCTCTTCCCTCTCCCTCTATCTATCTCTCATCAGTCATCTCAAACTCTCTTATCTCAAGCTCTCTCTCTCTCTACACACACACACTATATATATATATATATATACACACATATATATTTATACTAATATATAAACTATTTAACATTCTCTTTCCTCCTTAATTTTAAGAGTTATTAGAATTCAATCAAGACAAAATCTTGACATTTCAATATATCTAAATTAATCGCATCCACTCAATCTATAAACATTTCACTCTCTCTCTCCTAATTTACTTTAACTTTTTTATTCATTTAAAATTTATTCTCCCATTAACACACTCTCTCACATAAACAATTATCTACATACATCGACATATTTTCCAAAATCTTGATAACTTTTCTCTTATTCTATAAATATAAATCTTTTTGCTTATATGAATGTCTTTTAGAATTTTTTTTAAATTGATAAAATAGTTGATGCAAATATAAGAAAAATTAAAAAAAGGGACACGTTGATGTAGAAAACGTTTTCGTGACATTGAATCGTGCAAATAACATGTTATTACATTCTTGAAAATGACATGCTGTAAAACAGAAACTATTTGCCGCCGTAGCAATACACGGGTATGATGCTAGTATATATATATATATATATCTCCTGTAAGACTATCACCACCACTTGAGAGATAGCCACCGTACGCAGCCACCACTGTCACCATCGTTTGGGAAGTCACCGCCATCATCTCAAGCTCTCTCTACTCTCTCTCATCTTAAGATGTCTCTCTCTCCTCTGTAAGACCACCGCCACCATCGTTTGGGAAGTTGCCGGCCGTCGAGGACGTTCACCGGCACACACACACACACAATTCACAAAACCATCAGCCATCGATGGTCAAATCGTCGAACCATTTAAACCTACGTGGAACCTAAACTAACCCTAGTTTCGGAGCAAAACCCTAGATTCCAAATGGTGGTGGTGATGGTCTTCATGGCGGCGGTAGTTGTTTTACCGAGAGATAAAGAAAGAGATAGAGAGAGCTTGAGATGAGAGAGAGAGGAGGTGGACTTACTTGACATTGGTGGTGGACTTTCCGGACGGCGGTGGTGGAGTTTTCAAACTGTTGTGGTGGTGGTGGACTTTCGGGGCTGTAGTGGTGGTAGGCCTTAAAGAGAGATAAAAAGCTGTAGAGAGAGTTTGAGAGATAGATAGGGAGAGAAAGAGTAGAAAGAGGCTATGAGAGTTTGTAACGGGGAGGGGAGAGGGTATTTAATAAATATTTATTAAAATTTGTTTTTTTATGAAAAGACAAAAAATACCTTATATAAAGACAAAACTTACATCAATTTAAACAACAAGTTAGTTAAAGGACTTACATTGTAAAAAATTGGCAAATTCAAGGACCATCTCAGTAATTTTTTAATATAAATAACTAAATCAATGATTTTTAGCTAACCACGAGGACCAAATCAGAAATTTGCTCTAAATTTTATGTGTTATATGGAAAAATGAAATTGGTGTTGATGTAACTGATAGTGATGATAGTTATTATTGCAGGGTGCTAGTAATATGTTAGCGGTGATAGTTCTTACTTTAGATACTCTTATCGTTCAAGTTATACTCATTTGAATTTTGTATTTACTAAATTACTGTCATTTAGTCATTGTAAATGATTTTTTAGGAAACTTCTCTTCAATAGGGTATTAGAAATCACGTTGGTTAGGTGAAATATTTGTCTATCTCTTCAATCCCGCCTAGCCCATTGTATCTTTTTTCATTTTCTTCTCCGCCATGAACCATGTATCTACGATGGAACCCTAGTAGACATCGGCCACGTACCCACAATAATTTCTTTTTTTTCTTCCTTACTGGCCTTGTACGTCAAGTGACAAAGGCCAAGGTTCGACCTCGTGTAATTAATAAATACACGATATTAACCAATATTAAAACGGTTGTCTCAACAACCCTTGATCTAGATAAACTAAACTATGATGCTAGGCGAAAGCTCTTTTGCCTCACTATATAAGTTGTCATGTTCTTGGTCACCTTGATGGCACTTCTGTTACCAATGCACCAGAGGATGTTGAAAGGAACCGACTAGGCTCTCTAGTCAAACTTCAAATCTTTAGGACTGTATCAAAGTCTCTCTTGCAATTGACCTCGTTCCTTAATAAAGGTATGAGGGTTATTGCTGCTTTGAAGAACAACATATGACACGACCTCCTCATCATCCATCCCTGCATCAAAACAACTTCTCATCTTCCGTCGTTCTTTATATGGACAACCCATTCACAATTGGTAAAAACATCTTTTTACTCTTTGCTCAAATTCAACCTACTTAATTTTGAAACTTAGGATTAACTTCTGACACTTTAACTCTTTTAATAAATACAATAATCTCTTTAGGGAATTTTCTAAAAGTTGAAGTGTTACAACTTATGAATTTGACAATGTTAAATGGAATAAATAATTATGCTCTTCTCTTAGACCAATATTCATATTTCTTATAGGTTTATCCCATTCTTATATTTTTTTTCCCCAAAATAAACTCAATTTGATCGTGATATTAAAGTTTTTCAATGTAATCACGGTGGTGAATTTGACGATTCCTCGTTTCATGAATTACTTTACACCCATGGCATGCAATTTAGTTTCTCATGCCTTCGTACTTCACAAGAAAATGAAAATTTTGAACATAAGATTTTAAATTTAAAGAACATCATCCATACACTTTATACCCTAAGTATTAGATAAAGAACATGCTTACCCATTTACTAAATGTTTTACCATCCTCATTAATTAATAACGGTTTATCATTTTCTTTGAGTTTTGATTTTCCATCTCTATTCAACCCAAACCAAGGAACATCAAAGGTTGTGCGGTAGAGTAACATGATTCGCAACGCTGTAACGGTGATGGTCTTTTTCATTCTTGAACATAAACTTGGAGTTTTTTGGGTATTCGAAAACCCTGACTTTTCCATACTTCATGATTACGATTAAACAACTAGATCAGGGTTTTACAAAAGTTCTAAGTTTTGCTTCCATTATAAAAATTGCATTTCTACCCCAGTAACCCCAACATATTTAGCCCATTTTTCACCAAGAACAAAGAAAACAAATCCAAAAACAATTTAAGAACTTCAAGAGATTGAGAATCCGATTGAAACCCTATGTTGCCACTGTCTCCACAACTGTCAAAGCCTTTGTTGCCACAGCCTCAATCAGTTGTCGAAGCTCTATCGATTCAAGATATTCAAGAACAAAACCCTAATCAAAGCCATTAAAAGCCTAATACGTTCAGAGTGTCTATCTCCCCTTAATCAAAGCTCTAATTGAAACCATTAATGACCTAATCTGTTTGTTTATTCTTGTATCAAATCAAGAGAGACATTGGTCAGGTTCTTGTTTAGATCTTAGTAGTGATCTATATATGGTTCATTGTTACTAGAGACATGGGAGATGGGTGAGAAGGGGAGAAGGTGGTTGGAACTTAGTTTATTGTTGCTGGCGACATTGTTATTGGAATATGGTGGTGGAAAGAGATGAGAGGAGTTGAGTTTAGGGTAATTGAATGAGAGGAGATAGGAGGCGGAAGGGGGGTAAAAGGGAGGCATAGGCGGCGGTGGTAATGGCATTGGAGGCGACGGTGGTGGTGGAATTGTTTGTGAATAGTGAAGGAAGCACGAGAGATTAGGATGAGAGAATGAGAGTCAACAGGGGGTATCCATGAGGACTTGAGAGATAGATCTTCATTTTATTTTATATAGATAAATTAAGTATTACTTAATGTTTAAAAATCAGTTAAATTATAAAGAAAATGAATAAATAATGAGATGATAATAATTTTGTCTTTTTAAATAAATATGCAAGAAGTTTGGGTTAAGGACCAAACTAGTAAAAGATCGGATATATGGATCAAACCCGTAATTTTAACCAAACCATAGGGATAAAAATGCAATTAACTAAAATAACAATGGCTTGGATATCTTTTTTCTAGGTTAATATCATCTCATGTTTGATTAAACATGATTCTCATGTTCTCTTACAAATATGAGAGTCAAATTAACATATTACAAATAGACCTATTTTTGCCTTAAATAAGGGACCCACTATCATATGTATGAAAAACATGATGGATCATTTTTTACCCCAACATAAAAGGATTTTAACTCCATCTTTTCTATGCAAACATTCCATATTACAATATTAGTTCCCAAGACAATACTTATACATAGTGTAATACCTTCTTAAAACATCAAGTTAAATGACATTCAAATATAGAATCACATTCAATTCTTTCTACTGAAATTAAACATATGGTTCTCCTCCCGGTAAACAAAGGCAAAGCAGACAAAATTCATTTCAAGGGACCTTTGGTACAATTGAAGCATATTCCAAATAAAGAAGTTTCTAACAAGTTTACTAACAGATCTAAGTTGTTTAGGGATGGCAAAGAAAAACGGAAACTGACAGGAAAAACCGAAAACCGACATAAACGTGATAGGGAAAACCCGATTATTTTAAACGGGGACGTGTTTGATGATCCCCGTCCTGATTACCCGATACCCGATTATAATTTAATATTAATTATATATATATATATATATATATATTAATATACATAAAATTAGTCTTAAATAGAAAATATACAGATCTTTATATACTTTCACACAACCTAATTTTTATTATTGTATTTATTTGGATTGTTTGGTTTTGATATTTATGATGCATTTAGACTCTTTAAGACTTTAATTTCGGTTCAGATATGTTTGTATTTGAAAATATTGTATAATTTAGTATAATCGTTTTCTAAAACTCGTGGTAAAATCTCAACGTTGAAGATTTTCGTGACGAAAAATCACAGTTTTACTTTAACGCATCTCTGCGGTAAAAATTACCCATTTTATTACATGTTTATATTAAACGGGTATATCCGTTTTCCTGCAGTTTTTCCCGATTACCCGTTAAGGATTCCTGTTTAAATCTCCGCGGCTTTTTAAACGGGAAAGAAGACGGTTTTCTTAAATGGGAATCGGGGACGGGGGACTAATCCCCGCCCCTTTGCCATTCCTAAAGTTGTTAGATTCTGAAAATTCTAATGCATGAATGGTAATAAATGAAACATAGTGGTCAAATGGAAAATACTGATAGTTTAGTGACAAAACATGAGTTTTGACTTTTCACTCAACTGGTCTGTAATTGTGCATACATCACAAACAAACCCACACTAAAGAATTGAAGAAAACTCCATTATTAATTGATCTTACATCAGCCATATTTACTTCTGTACTTGTATTCTCCTAATCATCACAGTTCATCTTAAAAATTGAATCTTTCCTTCTTTACCAAGGATCTTGCTCGGCTGTGGGATTCCCTAGGGTGGTTTATGGTGGGGCTTCTGAGATTGTAAGGAGAATCTTGTACAAATAACAAAATAGCAGGCTTGGATAAAGATTTTAACATTGGAGACAGAGGAAATCAGAGATGATTACAAGGTAGAATATAAAGATGATTTCTAAGTGTGTCTGTTTATTTGGTAGCAACAAAATAAATAGAAAAAAAAAGTCTTCTTTTCTTAGCCAGATGTCTGGTCTTGTGTTCTATGTTTCATTGTTTCCCACAAGATTTTTTTCAGTTTTATTATAATAACTTGCTTGTTTCTGGGTATTTAAGGTAATAATCTTGCCAGATAAAAGTGGGCCGCCCTTATTTGATTCATTAAGGATCTAATCTCAAGAAGGCCAAATCTGTAAGAAGTTTGAAGTTATAGCCATTTATTTTCACTTAGACTTTGGCATCTTGTGGGGTTTCTTCATTCATTGGTATTTCTTTTATGGGTTTGATAAATTAGACAAGTCAAAACAGCAACTTTTGCAAAACAGTTTGATTTTCCAAGTGCTTTTGTAGGGTGTTCTTAACTGGATCTTAATTTTTTGCATTTGTTGATGCAGTTATTTCTACTGTTTTTAGCAGGTTATTCTAATGGGGTTTCTTCACAAATTGATCTATTTGTATCTCTTGATAATTACTTTATATGTTTTACCATTTACAGAAGTCAAGATAGCAATTCTTTCAGAACCCTTTGATTTTACAGGGGTTATTATTGTTTCATGTACGATATTGATATTCTGAACTGGGGTTTCTTCATTGATTGATCTTTTTGCATCTGCTAATGACTATTCGACATGTTTGATCATTCAGATAAGTCAAAAATCGCAAATTTTGGCAATTCTTTTTCTTAGTGTTCGTATTATGTCATTTCAACTCGGATTTATCAAGTTATAGGAACTTCATTCGGTTTCTTAATTGCGTTTCTTCATTGGTTGATGTGTACGGATGATGATTGTTTTACATGTTTGACCGATTGCACAAGTCAAAATAGCATTTTTTATATAAAATTTGGATTCCTAATGATATGATATGCGATATGTGCTAACTTTCTTTTAGTTTTGTGGTTATAAATCTAAAAAAATTCTCCCCATTTTGTCAGATTTTGGCTCAAGGGTACGAACATCAAATCTTTTGCCTTTTGAGACAGAAATTGTGGGATATTATTTGAAGATTAGCCATGAATGAAAATGTGTTCACGTTCGAAAATCCATCGGATTCACTTATGGATTTCGATTACATGGATGAACTCTTGTTAGATGGATGTTGGTTACAAGCAACTGATAACAATCCTTCTGCTTCCACCCCTCCTTTTGATCCTTCATTTCAATGGCCTAGATTGGAAATCAACACTGAAAAACCAGTGTCAAATGATCCCGAAGAAAATTTGCCGACATCCCATGTCAAAAACCTCATTAATTTGCCAAACCAATCTGAAAACATTTCTGAAATAAGCAAACAATGGTGGATTGCACCAGTGGCAAGTCCAGGCCCTTCATTATCTGTCATGGAAAGATTGATATATGCTATTGACAGCATAAAACGTCATACAGTCGACAAGAACATACTTATTCAAGTATGGCTACCAAAGACTGATAAAGATGGAAAGAAAGTTTTGACTACAAGTCAACAGCTTTTCTCACTCGAATTGAACTGCCCTCGGCTTTCTAATTATAGAAACATATCCGAAGGTTATGAGTTTCCAGCTGATGGGGATGCTAAAGAGAGTGTTGGACTGCCTGGCAGGGTATTTGTGGAAAAAGTTCCCGAGTGGACTCCTGATGTTCGGCTTTTCAAGAGTGAAGAGTATCCGAGAGTTTCTCATGCTCAAGAACATGATGTTCGTGGGAGTGTTGCGGTTCCGGTTTTTTTTCAAGATGTTAAGGGTTGCATTGGTGTTGTTGAGGTTATCATGACTACACAAAAAAGTAAATACAGTGTAGAGATTCAAAGCGTTTGTAAGGCTCTTGAGGTATACTTTTTCTCTAGTTTTTCAAGATTATTACACATGTTTATTCACCTTTAACAGCTCTAATTTCTTGATATCCAAAACATTTCTTTTTCTAGTAGCCTTTTTAAGTTAAAGTTACATACTTGATTGTTCTCATATATCTGAATTATGTTTTTGTAACAGTAGTCCATATTTTGATTAGAAACCTTGGCTCTAGCGCTTGTTATTCTCTGTCTTATTTCTTAATTCTTCTTTTATCATGATTTTTATAGGCCGTTAACCTCAGGAGTTCAGAAGATTCAGACTCACAGAAATTTAAGGTAATTAGAGCTAACTTTGACTGTAAATTTGACTCAACTTCAAGAAACTGATGTTAGAATTTTCCAATTATAATCAGGTAAGCAATGGCTTCTATCATCCTGCCTTACCGGAGATTCTTAAAATTCTGAAATCTGCGT
This sequence comes from Drosophyllum lusitanicum, assembly GCA_032274825.1. Taxonomy (NCBI): domain Eukaryota; kingdom Viridiplantae; phylum Streptophyta; class Magnoliopsida; order Caryophyllales; family Drosophyllaceae; genus Drosophyllum; species Drosophyllum lusitanicum. The sequence continues at coordinate 9,332 of JAUEJL010087793.1, forward strand.
GCACAATGCATAATCTACCATTGGCTCAAACATGGATTCCGTGCATCCAACAAGGAGGAAAAGACGGCTGTCGCCACTCAAACGAAAACTTAATCCGTTGTATCTCCACTGTTGATCATGCTTCATACGTATCTGACCCTCGATTTAACGAATTTCAAGAAGCTTGTTCTGAGCATCACTTGTTTGTAGATCAAGGTGTTGTAGGCAAAGCGTTCACAACGAATGAGCTCTGTTACTGGCCTGATGTAACATCCTACACAAAAACTGAGTACCCGCTTGCTCATCATGCTAGAATCTTTGGCTTGCATGCTGCTGTGGCTATACGGGTCAGAACAACCTATGCTGCCATGGTTGACTTTGTGTTGGAGTTCTTTTTGCCTGTTGACTGCAAGACTCGTGAAGATCAAAAGGGTGTAATTAAGTCGTTGTTGGCTAATATACAAAAGGTATCTGGAAGCTTAAGGATTGTTACAGAGATGAAATTGCAGGATGAGGGTGATAATGAATGGTTACTTGTTTCGGATACAGAATCCGTGCGAAAAGTTCAAGAAACAGATGGTCATGGTTTAGGTTTAGAGTCGGGTTCTGGATCGGGCATGGAGAAGGAGAAACGACATGCTGGTGCCAAGATGGAGAAAACCATCACCTTAGAGATGCTAAGGCAACATTTTGCTGGCAGCCTGAAAGATGCTGCCAAGAATATGGGTGGTAAGTTTATTTTTTTTAAAGAATGTGTGCTGTCACACACTCACACCCACAAACACTTATATGAGTAAGTGTTAAAATGACTAACATACCCCTTAAAGTGTTGCACATGAAAGGTGCTGCTAGAAGCATATATTTGGTTGAGGTTTTATTTCTGAGATTTTTTCAATCTCGCAAAGGATCTTGTTCTTGTTTGCTTTCTAAAATCTTGAACTCCTGTTATTGTAATTGCAGTTTGTCCAACAACTCTGAAACGGATATGCAGGCAACATGGCATACAACGGTGGCCGTCTCGAAAGATCAAGAAAGTCGGTCACTCACTCAGGAAGATCCAACTTGTAATGGATTCTGTTCATGGTGGGTCGGGTAGGTTTCAGATCGAATCTTTCTATTCAAACTTTCCAAAACTCGCTTCTCCCGACCCGTCAAAAACAACCTGTGACCCGTTTCCGCCAACAAATATCAAGACTTTTGACTGTAAGGCCACAGGTGGCGCCACAGCTGCCACTTCATGCAGTCAGAGTTCGAGTTCCAGTCATTCTCTCTCTGGTGGGACTCACAATGTCCCAACCAACGACGAAGTTCCCATTGGAGGTTCTTTGAAAAGAACCATAAGCAATACAGAGATTCACGCATCTTATGCATCGAATGATCATGATCATGATCAAGAACCAAAGATCTTTCGAAGATCCCATAGTCATAAAACGCTAAACGAGCCTTCAAAATGTCAAAATCGTCCCCCAAAACCGCGTGTTAAACCAGAAGGCCATCCTTGGAGGGTAAAAGTGACACTCGGCGAAGAAAAGATACGATTTCGGATGCAAAAAGATTGGGGTTACAATGAATTATTGCAAGAAACTGCAAAAAGGTTTAGCTTGAATGATACCGGTGGGTATCAGTTAAAGTACCTTGATGATGATTCTGAATGGGTATTACTTACTTGTGATGCCGATGTTGAAGAGTGTATCGATGTATATCAGTCATATAAAACCGGGACCATTAGGCTAGCTCTTCATGAGCCACAACTTCGTGTCGGTAGCAGTTTAGGTAGCAATGCACCCTTGTAAAAGGGTGATCCTTATGGATGACTTTTCGAGGGTTTGGTCAGGATGTCTGGTGCACCCGAATCTCTGCGGCTTCGGGGGAGTTTGGGCATGAAGTCTTGGAACGCGGTTCCTGTTTTGCATCTTGAACTTTCAGATTGTACTGTATGCCTTGTTGGGTTGTATTGTATGCATTTTTAGTTGTACTCTATGACTATGGCATCGTTAGTCGAAAACAGTTGACAGTTATGGAGTTGTTGGAACTGAATCACAATCACTGATGCTGCTTTTATTAGCTACAGCAGAGTTAATAATTTGGGGCTTCGTACGATATATGTAATATTTAAAGATTTATTAAGGTACAACTTGCAGTGCATGAATATAGAAATGTTTGATTTAATCAAATATTAACAATTATATTTTGATCAGTTACGAAGATAGAATATATAGTGTTACAAACCCAAAGCAACATATTATTCTTTTGTACCAAGGAAGTCAAAGTAGTCCTGCATTATAACTTATGAACGAGTTCGGGTGAGCCTACGGGCTAGGTTGGGTCAACCCGACTCCACCACCTTGCTCAACCAGCCTTGATTAGGTGGTTGGTGCAACTTGACTCCTTGGGCTACATGTAGATGGCATTAATACCCTGTAAGATAGCCACAACTTGTTTCATTGAAGGGCGATTTTCAGGGTCAGTTTCGAGACAACTTAGGATGAGGTCAGCTGCTTTGCTTGCTCCTTTTGGAGGGTAATCTGGATCCATGAGTTTCTTAGAGTCAGATAAGACGGGTTTAGCCCACTCCAATAAACTCTGTGGTGAGGAGCACAACGCTGCATCACGAAAATGTACACCTACCATCATATCCAGCATCATCACTCCAAGGCCATAAACGTCACTCTTCACATACCAATGACCTGCAATCACATACCAACCCTTTGCTTTTTAATATTTCGATAGCAGTTTTCTTTACCAAAATATTTATGAAAGAAGAAAATGTTTATAGAATGTTAGCTCTACTCCAAATGACAAAAACACCTTAAATGTTATTTACATCAAGTTGTTGCTTTTTTTGACATATTGATAACAGGGTATATTTTATCTTTTAAAAGAATTTAGACGTTTTTTAAAGTATTCGGTATGAAGGAAACCAATATATACTTAGGTGGTCTATATAATAGTTTCGGTGGATAGATTATGTGCATCCCACCTAACTATTCAACTTTCTCATGAGAGTATTTGGGACCTAGCTAATTCTTACAAACTAATCAAACATTAAAAAACAATTAAAAAGAGAGGAAGATGGGTCGAGAACCAAGGCCCACCATTGATCACCATAACTCCACCACACGTGGTGTTCACCCCCCAAACCCTTATGGAGTGGAAACTCCCTCACCACATCCTACTCCCTACTCATCCCTCTCCCCGCTCCAAGTAAGGCTATCATGTATTAAAACTACTTAATATGCCACCAAACTATGTTTTTAGATCCGCTCGTACCAATTATGGCCAAACATATGGTTAGTGACTAAGATGGCCTCAAATATTTTGGGAAGACAATAGTACCATTGTTTTGAGCTATCAATAAGAAATAATTCTAAGTAAAAAAAATAGCGAATATTTCTCATTTTTAGAATATTCTAGCATGTTTTTAATTGGATATGATTTACGAAATTGGATCTAGTATGACCTATAAATTAGTTTCAATATAGGTCAAAATACTTAAATATATATTAATAACCTGGCTAAACAGGTTGTCTACTACCATTTGGACTATTAGTCTTAAGTTGAGGAAATAATCAATTTTAGGCCCCGACTCACTAATTTTGTCATGTTATCTATGTGATTTACTCGTGTTAGAGTTTTAGCCGTGTATAAAATACATTTTAGTCTTAATAAGCTGAAATTAGAAGTAAGTCACGTGAAAATGTATGACCGTGTTAAGTGAGTTAGGGCCTAAAATTAACCAATTTTCCAAGTCCAAGGCCGCAAGGAAAGTAGAAGACCTGGTTAGCCAAGTTGAGGGTACTAAAATGCATTTTCGTCTTCAATATATGGGCAGACTTGATGAAAAGAGTTGAATATATGGATTGTTTCCACATGCTATTATATATTCTTTTGTATCTCCTCCATATGACTTTTGAATCTGCATAAATTAGGTTTATATCGCATGTGTGTTTCGAAGCAAACACGCTAATACTCTACAAGAACGGAGTTTTTGATAACGTTCATTGACAAACAAATCCAACATCGTTTATTTTGATTCCTACGAGTGTTGACCTATTATTTAAAGATAGCACTTCTTGTGTAACTTTGATTATGAATGTCCACCTTGCATTTTCCAGACTTTTATATATACTACAGTATTCATATGCGGCGGTAACTAAGTTAAAATATAATATATAATGAGCCAAGTGGTCATCCAACTATTCAAGTTTTTTTTTAAATCAAGGCCACCCAAGTATGTATCCAGTTTCATCAACATCAAATACAGCTAAAACACGCAAAATGATGAAGATGTACTTCAATCTGTTAACCGTTGCATAACTTTTTACTATGCAAAAGAGAAAAAGTAACAAACCATATTTGGGTGACCTATAAAGTAGTTTCAGCATCAGTTGCGTCATTATACTTTATCCCTTGGTTTAATTACGACAAGGTCTACAAGAAACAGGTTACTATTTCCCTTTAATTTGCTTTACAAGAAAGTGAGAAACCAAACTTCGTATACCAGATACTAATATACTTATGCCGATATACAAGGGAACTAACCTGTTGCCATATACTCAGGAGGGGTGTAACGACTGGTGAGCGCATTGCTCATGGAGACAGGCAATGCACCATGCATTCGGCTTAATGATGCTGATCCAAAATAGATCTGTGCTTCATAATTCTAACACCAAAATCCCTAAAGGACTAAACTAATACTCTTAAAAAACTCGGATTAATTAGCAGGCATAGGTCTTTTGCATCAGTATGTTATAGTGTTTGACAAGTTTTATCCAATTTACCTCTCTCTTAATGAGATGTGCTTGATAAATGATCTATAACTCTCTTAGTAAAATATTTGATGCGCTGAAAGTCCGATATATAGGTGTGTTCTCAGCAGGATGCAAGAAAGCAAGCCCTTGGGCTGCTCCAATGGCAATTTTCATTGTCTTTCCCCATTGGAATGGAATGCCTGCAAAAATCAACAATGGTTTTAATTTACAGCCTGGAGGGGTCCAAGTCTAACTTTGTGCGCACAGAGAGGGTCCTTACAGTGAAGAAGGTTTGCTAAGTCTCTCTTTGGCATGTATTCATATACAAGGGAAAGCATTCCTTCTTCTGAACAATATCTCAAGAGTTTAACAAGATTTGGGTGAGTAAACTTTCCCTGCTTCACTTCTGCCTGTCACACACACTATAAACAGGGCCGGCCCTGAGCATGGGCCACAAGGGCAGCCGCCCAGGGCCCCCCAATTTTAAGGGCCCATTTTATGTACTT
>JAUEJL010087804.1:0-14567 GCA_032274825.1 Drosophyllum lusitanicum
CCCCCCCCCCCCCCCCCCCCGTTTTCAATTGCCAGCCATAACACCCCAATCGAAGGGACAAGAATATTCATAGCACATGTTATGTTAGCTAAATTGTTTACGGGTCGGGTCAGTCATCTAAGTTTTTTTTGAATCAAATACCAAGGGGGATGCTTTCTAAATAGGTGATAAAATTGTCTTTTCCCCTCATTTTAAACAAAAGTAGGGTTGTGAACAATCTGACTGTGAAATGAATTTGGGAACCAAACTAGGATGCTTCTACTAATCGAGTTGGAGAAATCTTGGTCGATCGCTAATTATAGAAACTAGGGAACAACCATTCGTCATAAATGTGAAATGAAATGCCCTAGTAGTAGAAATCCTAGTGGATTGCGGTTTCTACTAGTCGCAAACCAAGTTGGTGCTTAGAGTGGTTCCTCCTCCACTTTGGTTCTGGCATGCCGATCGAGTAGTTCTCCTTCTGTTTTGGTTATGCTCATCAACAATCATCAACAAACCGGAGAAATCCCTTCGATTTGGCGTTTCTACTAGTCGCAAACGCTTCGAGCAATTATTTCTTCCTTGCAATGGAGAACCCAAACCCGGTGCCAACTTCTAACAATTATGGCTTCCGAGAAGAAGTGTCTTTTTCCACTTCACAAATAAGAGGAAAGAGGGAGTTAGAAGCACTCATTTGTTTGAGAAAAACAAACACACTTTATTATTGTATGTGTGACCGCTCACATTGAGATTTGAGAAAGACGAACACCACCGAAGCTATGAACTAAATCAATACCGTTACGTCACGAGATTAAAATTTAAAAAGCGAAACAAAGCATAATCAAATCCAGACACCCTTCCAGAGACGAGTTGTGGACTACTACGACGTTCATCATAGCTCTTTCAACAACAGTAAATCGATCTTCTTAACATGTCATTGATACTCGAGGAATCCTCAAGTAAACAAGTCAACCAATGCTTCATTCGATTGTGAAATATAGAAGGTAACAATTATTGAACAAGAAGGGAATAAAAAGGCCCAAGAACATGCTATGAATCCATGATTGCTTGCCTTGGTTATGAAAATGATATATTTAAAGTAGAAAATCCAAAAAGCTCAATAATAACTACGGCCCAACCCAATGGGCCTCAAACCCTAAATTCCGTTTAAACCCAATAATTCCAAACTAAAAAATTTCAATTTTCAACCATCAAGTTTGACAAGTTTACTAATGGGCCCTCTACTTTTCTACTGAGAGAATTTTTAATACAACACTTTTTTCTCTAATCCGCCAGAAAACCCGGTTTTTCTCCCGAGTAATTAATTTATAAAAATAGACCAAAGTTGTCCTCGCAACTAGTCTCACCCACGCGCATTCTACCTTCCACTAGGCCTACGCACGAATCAAATGCCCAGTCAAGAATCACCGCTGGCCTGTCATTGGCAGTGAACCCCACGCGCCACTTATCACGTAGATGATAGTGAATCCCTCTAGGACAAGCATATGCAGTCTGCTGGGGTTATTTTATCATTATTTACAAAACCACTATCCAGTCTCCCCAAAAAAAGGCTCTCAAGTTTTTCACTGTGTGTTGGAGTGTGAAACTGCGTGTAAATAGTCGCTCTAACAAATCGAAAAAGGGTTTTCAAAAGCAAGAAGACCTAGCTTGGATGTTGTTGATGAAGTCTTCCATCGACACATTCTAGAGAACCCTAACTTCTTGATTTTGTTTTTTGATTACCTGGTGATGGTTTCCAGCTGTGGAAACATAAACTAAACCCTAGTTTCTCAACAACTCAATTTCGCGCCTTGCAAGGTATCGCGATGCTGTTGGTAGTTAAAATCAGTTCAGTGAAGTAAGGTATTTTGCTTCAATTGCTTATCTTTTTGGTTTGGAGTGATTATATGTATCATTCAGGTTTATTTTTCTGTTTTCTTTACAACTGTGTGTTAAAATCTGCTTTCGATTTGTTTGCTTTTTGTCTGTTTGTTTATATCGATTTGTGATGGCGTAGTTGAAGGCTAGAGAGAAGAAGGGAAAAGAAGCCATGGCGGAGGATGATAGGAACGTAATGTTGGCATGCATTATTTCGGGTTCCCTTTTCTCTATCTTGGGGTCGGCTTCATTTGCGATACTTTGGGCTGTTAATTGGCGGCCATGGCGGATTTATAGGTACTTGTTTGCCACCTCATTTTGTGCTACCAGATTTTGTTGTTTTGGGTTCTCATCTGAAGCAATAAGGATATGAATTGCTTGCTTTATTTGTATTTCTTTTTTAGGCAAATCGCCTAACCGGGTGTATAACATTTCACTTTAGACCTTTCCTATGGTTATTTAATACTAAGGGACTTGAGATTAACATGCTTTAAGTTTTTAATTGAACATCGGTGTTTCCAAAACATTAAGGGACTTGATATAACACAAATCGAGTTACAAATGGAAACTTTTGCTAGCATCGATAATGTGGTGGATTTAGTGACAACCTTAATGGCTGCTATAAAACCATCAAAACTGTGAAAGTTTCATTCTTTCTGCATTTGGAGTTATAGAGGACCAAAACTTAGTCAAATGATTGCATTCTTAAATGTGTTGTTTTAGTCGTTTGAGAAACATAGAAGCCTATATGGAATGAGGGGGTACCTATTTACTTGCCAAGGAATCTGAAACTGCATGGTTTGATAGACAAGGCACTAACAGTCAGTTGCACACTTGTACCTGTGATTATGGACATTATTCTACTTGTTAAACCTTAATAGGAAAAGGTGGAACATGAGTTGAAGATATAGAATTGTTTGGAGGGTTTTCACATAAAAAGACTCAAAATCTCGTCTTTTATGGATTTTCTTTTCCCTTTACTTGGTGAGGTACATGTTAGTTTATGATCCAATGCAATAAGTATATGATGAACATTTTACCATCCCTAGTTGTTGGTGAGGCACTAACAGCCTAGTTTTTTTGGAGGGTTTTCATATTTTCTTCTGTATTGAATCTTGTTATATGACACTCTCTGTTATTATTGCCATGAGCAGTTGGATCTATGCTAGAAAATGGCCAAGTTTCTTACAAGGGCCTCAGCTGGGAGTATTATGCGGTTTTCTGTCCCTGTGTGCATGGCTAGCTGTTATTTCTCCAATTGTAGTTCTAATCGCATGGGGGTCCTGGTTAATTTTGATCCTTGGTCGAGATATTATTGGTTTGGCAGTCATTATGGCTGGGACAGCTCTTCTTTTGGCGTTCTATTCGATCATGCTTTGGTGGAGAACACAATGGCAGAGTTCAAGTACGTATCAATTGAATTCTTTTTATTTTTTCTTTATTTTCTTTCGGTTTTACAAAACTTACAAGATCATGCAGTTTTTAATGATGTGAATGAGGAAAATGATATAGTGTTATTTCTGTCATCTTGTTCAAATAGGGGCGGTTGCTGTTCTTCTTCTCCTGGCGGTTGCACTGCTCTGTGCATATGAACTGTGTGCAGTTTATGTTACAGCTGGTTCTACTGCTCCACAACGGTATTCACCTTCAGGATTCTTCTTTGGCGTCTCAGCAATTGCTTTAGCAATCAATATGCTCTTCATTTGCAGAATGGTCTTTAATGGTAGGTTTTTTGAGTTGATTTTAGTAAATAACAGTTGTTGTGTCCTTTTGTCTTTCATTGTATTTACGACAATGATTTTTTACAGGCAATGGTTTGGATGTTGATGAATATGTTCGAAGTGCTTACAAATTTGCTTATTCTGATGGTATTGAAGTTGGTCCAGTTGCATGTTTACCTGAACCGCCAGATCCGAATGACTTATATCCTCGACAGTCTAGAAGGCATGTCCCCTCTTGAAATTTTTTTTATCATTCATGAAGTTATGCATTATTACTAGAGGTGGCAAAAATGGGCAGTCTAGGTAACGGGACAAAAAAGAAATTTTTTGTACAAGGCGTTTTGGCCCAAATCCCTTTTTGCTAACAAATTTGAAACCTTTACGAACATTTACTATGCCACCTCTAATATTTTTACAAAATATTCATCTTCAAGTTCTACTAAGATGTATCTAGTTACATTTTTGCAAGTTACTTAACGTTCCTTCTACTAAAATCTTCGATAATTAACGCAGGGTGTCACACCTGGGCCTTCTTTATCTTGGGTCACTTCTTGTTCTTCTTGTGTATTCTATATTGTACGGTTTAACTGCAAAGGAGTCAAATTGGCTTGGGGCTATTACATCAGCTGCCGTTATAATTCTGGGTATATTCTAAATTAGTGCTATGTAATTGGTATATTCTTATGGCTGTTTCATGTATTTTCTTAACACATAATTGATTCTCTTAGATTGGAACATGGGTGCCTGTTTATATGGGTTTGAGCTTCTTCAAAGCCGTGTTATCGCTCTCTTTGTTGCTGGAACATCTCGTGTCTTCTTGATATGCTTTGGAGTTCATTACTGGTCTCTTTCTCTCTATCTCTCTCTAAAAAATTGCATGTTATCCATGTTGCCTATATAATTACCGATCTTTTTTTTCTTGGGTAACTTATAGGTATCTTGGGCACTGTATTAGTTACGCGGTTGTGGGGTCTGTTTTGCTCGGTGCTGCTGTTACCCGCCACTTATCCGTCACTAACCCACTAGCTGCAAGAAGAGACGCCTTGCAGAGTACTGTAATTCGTTTACGAGAGGGTTTCCGTAGAAAAGAACAAAACAGTTCATCAAGTTCATCTGAAGGTTGCGGTTCAAGTGTTAAACGTAGTAGTAGTGCTGAAACTGGCCACCTTGGTAACAGTGCACATTGCATGGGTGACCCAAGCAGCTGGACCCATGTGGAGGGGGTCAACAGTGAGAAGAGCTTAGATAGTGGAAGACCTAGTTTAGCTCTACATAGCAGTTCATGTCGGTCAGTTCAAGAGGGCGTAGCTGGCCCGTCTTCATACCCAGAAAGAAGTTTTGAGCCAAATGGCTCATTGGTGGTCTGTTCAAGTAGTGGGCTCGAGAGCCAAGGGTGCGAGTCTAACGACTCGACCTCGGGTAACCAACAGGTTCTTGATTTGAATTTGGCTTTGGCATTTCAAGAGAAGTTTAATGACCCAAGAATTACGTCTTTATTGAAGGGGAGAGCAAGGGCAGGAGATATCGAGTTGACTAATTTATTGCAAGATAAAGGTTTAGACCCGAATTTTGCGTTTATGTTGAAAGAAAATGGGTTGGATCCAAGACTTCTTGCATTGTTGCAGAGGAGTAGTTTGGATGCAGATAGAGACCATCGTGACAATAATGATATTATGATTACTGACTCAAATGATGTTAATAACGATCTACCTAATCAAATCTCATTGTCTGAGGAGCTTAGGATTCATGGGCTTGAAAAATGGTTAAGAATATTTAGACTGCTTTTGCATCATGTAGCTGGTACACCTGAACGGGCATGGGTTCTTTTCAGTTTTGTGTTTATTGTTGAAACTGTCATTGTGGGCCAGTTTCGCCCCAAAACAGTTGAAGTCATTGGTGCAACACACCAACAGGTATCAATGGGATATCTTCTTTTAGTTGTAACTTGGGTCAAATGTTTGCAATCCCAATTCTTTAATCTTAACCCATAAATTGCATGCAGTTTGAATTTGGCTGTGCGGTGTTGCTATTATCACTCGTTATTTGCTCCATTATGGCTTTCCTTAGATCACTACAAGCCGAAGACATGGTGATGACATCAAAGCCCCGAAAGGTACCATCGTTTTTGCTTGATATATAATATCATGATTATATGTATAAACATCGTAATTATAGTTAGATATTTAGGGCCACTATTTTCCGCCCTAGAAACATATATTTACATTTTAGAGCATCATTTGTTCGTAATGCTTAGTAAGCCATGCATTCTTTATGGAAGTTATGTCACATTTTCATGCATTGTTTTAGTTATTCATTAACTCTATGGTTGGAATTTTCTCTTTTTGTTTCCAGTACGGTTTCATTGCTTGGCTACTGAGCACTTGTGTCGGTCTTCTTCTGTCCTTCTTGAGGTACGATTAGTTAAATTTCAGATTTCAGAATTCTGCCTTCAATGGTTGCAGGATGCGGCCTGATGATGTACCGTTTGAAATCCGAACACACAATTACGTGTTACTAAAATCATTTATTAATTAACTGTTCTGTACCGCAACCATCAATGATCAGACTAAATTTTGTAACATAAATCTAGATTGCTTAGTGTCATACACAATTTCAATGTATTTGTAAGGAATCCCAAAAGCTTCTTGAAAGCATGAAACTTTGAAACAAGTAAATTTTTATTTATCAAATGCATTCTTAACGTTTTGCATCACCTTTTCCACCTTGTATTTAATTGATTACTAATGATACTTGATATATCTGCAGCAAGTCATCTGTTCTACTTGGGTTGTCTTTAACTGTTCCACTCATGGTAGCATGCCTTTCTGTTGCTATCCCTATTTGGATACGTAGTGGCTACCATTTTTGGATATCAAGAGATGATTATGGAGGTCAAGTTGGAAATTATCGTTCTTTCTGGATGAAAGAGGTTTCTTACATTCCTATATGTTATCTTTAACATTAATTTTACAGCTAGCTTGTTGATTTTTATTATTTTTAGGACACTGAATCTCACTTAAACTGCTTCATTTCAGGGGGTTGTTCTTTCGATTTGCGTATCAATATTTGTTGGATCGGTATTAGCTCTTGGTGCAATAGTCTCTGCAAAGCCATTGGAGGATTTAGGCTATAAGGGTTGGGCCGGTGGTCAGAACAGTATCAAATCTCCATATGCATCATCAGTTTACCTGGGCTGGGCGATGGCTTCTGTAATTGCTTTGATGGTTACGGGACTGTTACCAATTGCATCATGGTTTGCTACATACCGTTTCTCTTTGTCGTCAGCTATATGTGTAGCCATATTTTCAGGTAATAATAAGAGACATCTATATTATAAATATATACATTTGTCAGGCTCTTAACATGCACCAAAAACACTGTTCATAGGTGGGTTTTTCTAAAATGCTCCGGAACCATATTATATATTTATTGTTCTGTTTCTTCTTCAAAAAATGCTCAAGCTCAGATGGTTAACAACTTCAGCCTCCATCTATTATGATTGATGTCTCATGTTCTAACCATGCAGCCTTCATTTTTTAACCCATTTTCCCTCTTGATCCACCAACTACTATTTCTTTTCTTCTTTTTTGGGTTTCTCTTTTTTATTTCTTTAATTTTTAACAGTTCCATATTTTCTTAAATAGCGATTATTCTATTAGTTTTTTTTATCTTTTGACATCAATTAAATCGTCTTGCTTTTTTTCTTTTCGTTTATTTTTAATATCATTATTACTTTCAATAAGATATAAGATTCTTTAAAATTTTACGGACATAACAAATCATTTACAATTTTTATAAATAAATCGTTAAAAACTTGCATATACATATATTCCTCAGCGAAGCGTGGTTTCTATTTACCTAGTTATAAAACATTAAACCAAACAAACCTCCCTTATTGCTATACCTTTGGTCTAACAGGGATTTTAATTCATTTTTTTATTAGTTGTACTGGTTGCATTTTGTGGTGCATCGTATCTGGAGGTTGTGAACTCTCGGGATGATAATGTTCCTGAAAAGACCGATTTTCTAGCTGCATTACTTCCATTGGTGTGCATCCCGGCTTTATTATCACTTTGTTCGGGTTTACTTAAATGGTAAAGGATGTTTTAATTCTACGTGATGAATTATTGATTATAAGACCTGAAGGCCTCTTGATTAATTATAATTTGGAAAATGATTTTCAGGAAGGATGATAATTGGAGACTTTCACGCGGTGCTTATGTGTTTATGATCATTGGTCTTCTTCTTCTACTTAGTGCAATATCTGCCGTTATAGTTATAGTCAAACCATGGACGGTAATTTTAAGATTCACTTATTTACCCATTGGGTTCATTTGTTATGTGTAGAAAAATTACATTGATTTCAATATATATTTTTAAATGGCAACAGGTAGGGGCATCCTTCCTTTTACTTCTCCTCCTCATTGTTTTGGCTATCGGTATCATCCACTTTTGGGCTTCAAATAACTTTTACTTAACCAGAATGCAAATGTTTGTTGTATCTTTCCTTGCGTTTCTACTTGCTCTTGCTGCGATCTATGTTGGATGGCACCAAGGTAAAAAGTCATTTTATCTATATTTTCGGTGTTTTCTTTCGAATTGACTTTCACAAAAGACTTGATGCATCTTATATCAATTTGCAGATCGATTTTTCGTTGGAGCTTCTGTTGGTTACTTTTCATTTCTGTTTCTACTGGCTGGCCGGGCATTGACCGTAAGTTATATAAACAATCATCTTGAATTTTTGAAATTTTTTAAAACATCATAATCTTAAAGAATTATCTTCCCGTAGGTTCTTCTTTCACCTCCTATAGTAGTATATTCTCCGCGAGTGCTGCCTGTATACGTGTACGATGCTCATGCAGATTGTGGAAAAAACGTCAGGTTTGTTGGATTCTCCAATCGGGCAATTTGCAACTCTTAGTTTTTTAAATTTTTTTCCCACTTTGTTCTACCAACTATTTATTTATAGCACAATTAGTGCCTTATTTTTGTTCATTTATCAACAGTGTAGCTTTCATTGTCCTTTATGGGATTGCATTAGCAATTGAAGGTTGGGGTGTAGTTGCAAGTTTAGTAATATATCCGCCATTTGCTGGAGCAGCTGTTTCAGCAATTACACTTGTTGTATCGTTTGGGTTTGCTGTCTCTCGGCCGTGTTTGACTCTCGAGGTTTGACTTCTTATCCATCAACGGAATCCATTTATCTTTGGCCAGGATTCTATTTTTTGCCTGTAACTTGATTCTGCATTCCAACTAACAGATGATGGAAGATGCTGTACACTTTCTCAGTAAGGATACCGTCATTCAGGCAATCTCTCGATCTGCCACCAAGGTATATATTTATCTTTTATCAGAGTTTAATAGTGTTATATTAGTAGTTAAAATCGTTTTGATCTTGGATTTATGTATATGGTTTTGTTGCCTTCATCAATGCAGACAAGAAACGCTCTATCAGGAACTTATTCAGCTCCTCAGAGATCTGCTAGTTCGGCTGCTCTTTTAGTCGGAGACCCTGCTGTTACTCGTGATAGGGCGGGAAACTTCGTGCTTCCGAGAGCAGATGTCATGAAATTAAGAGATCGTCTGAAAAATGAAGAACTAGCTGCTGGATCGATTATTCGTAAGATAAAAAATGGGATATTTTTTCAACATGATTCCACCAATGATGCGGGTTATAGAAGAGAAATGTGTGCACACGCACGGATTCTAGCTTTAGAAGAGGCAATCGATACAGAATGGGTGTACATGTGGGATAAATTCGGTGGTTATTTACTTCTTTTGCTTGGCTTGACCGCTAAAGCTGAACGTGTGCAGGTGAACATGATTCATAATTTAACGTTTTGGTGTGATGTTTACATTTATTTTTATGTTCTTTATGATAATGTTTCTTGTTTCTTTTTCAGGATGAGGTTCGGTTGAGACTATTTCTTGACAGCATTGGTTTTTCGGATCTAAGTGCCAAAAAGATCAAGAAATGGATGCCGGAAGACCGTAGGCAGTTTGAAATTATACAGGAGAGGTAAGGACCTGAACTTGATCTCCATTATGGTTAGGGTTTAGTGTTTACTGTTATCAATCTGACACCATTAATTTCGTATGTGAAGTTATATAAGAGAAAAGGAGATGGAGGAAGAAATCTTGATGCAAAGACGTGAAGAGGAAGGTAGGGGTAAAGAGAGGAGGAAAGCTCTTCTTGAAAAGGAAGAAAGAAAATGGAAAGAGATTGAAGCTACCCTCATATCATCTATTCCAAATGCTGGAAGCCGAGAAGCTGCTGCCATGTCAGCGGCAGTGCGAGCAGTAGGTGGTGATTCGGTTCTTGATGATTCTTTTGCACGTGAACGAGTTTCGAGTATTGCACGCAGAATCCGTGCCACTCAGTTAGCTCGTCGAGCTCTCCAAGTAATTCCCATTTCTTTTAAGATGTTTTCTTTATGATTTTATCGATTTTTCTTTGGAATCTGATATTATTATTTTGGCCATTAGACGGGAATCCCGGGTGCTGTGTGTGTTCTTGATGATGAACCAGTAATGAGTGGCAGATACTGTGGTCAGTTAGATCCCACTATCTGTCTTAGCCAAAAGGTTAGTTTCTCAATGGCGGTTATGATCCAGCCCGAGTCTGGGCCCGTTTGTCTTTTGGGTACCGAGTTTCAGAAGCAAGTGTGTTGGGAAATTCTTGTTGCGGGCTCTGAGCAAGGAATTGAGGCTGGGCAAGTCGGGCTTAGGCTGATAACAAAAGGAGACCGACAAACTACCGTTTCAAAAGAGTGGAATATTGGTGCAGCATGTATTGCTGATGGAAGGTAACTGCACACACACAAATCTACACTTTTGTCACAATGGGATTGGTTCACGAGTCGGTATGGGTCAGTAAATCACAAGTTGCACTACTGTGTCAACTCATTTAGGTGTAATCTGACTCAATTTGCAGGTGGCACACTGTTACAGTTACGATTGATGCTGATTTAGGGGAGGCGACCTGCTATTTAGATGGTGGTTTTGATGGGTACCAAACAGGGTTACCGTTACGTGTTGGGAATGGTGTTTGGGAACCGGGAACTGAAGCATGGGTCGGTGTTAGACCGCCAACTGATGTAGATGCGTTTGGACGGTCAGATAGTGAAGGAGCCGAATCAAAAATGCACATGATGGATCTTTTCCTATGGGGAAGATGCTTATTAGAGGACGAAATCTCCGCTCTTCCTGCCGCCATGGGTTCCACAGAGTACAATATGTTTGATCTCCCTGAAGACAATTGGCAATGGACAGATTCTCCCCCTAGGGTTTGTATCTATATCACTTTTACTCCTTATTCTTAGTTGTTTACACTAATATGTACACAAACAAACATGTTTAAATGTTTTAGGTTGATGAGTGGGACAGTGATCCTGCTGAGGTGGATTTATACGACCGAGATGATGTAGACTGGGATGGCCAGTATTCTAGTGGGAGAAAACGAAGATCGGAACGCGAGGGGGTGGTTGTCGATATGGATTCATTTGCAAGAAGGTTGAGAAAACCGAGAATGGAAACTCACGAAGAAATCATTCAACGAATGCTATCGGTTGAACTCGCGGTGAAGGAAAACCTCTTGGCTAAAGGAGAAGCACACTTTACCGATCAAGAGTTCCCGCCAAATGATCGCTCGTTGTTTGTTGACCCCGATAATCCGCCTTCTAAATTGCAGGTTGTATCTAAATGGATGAAACCAACTGAAATTGTGAATGAAAGCCAGGTGGGTTCTTCTCCATGCTTATTCTCAGGTGATGCAAATCCTTCTGATGTTTGTCAGGTATGCACATGAGCAGTCCGTTTACATTTATGTCAATTTATTTAAATGTTTTTCCTTTTTCGGTTTTTCCTTTTTTGATATCTTTGAATTACTTTTGACCAGGGGCGGTTGGGTGATTGTTGGTTTTTGAGCGCTGTTGCTGTATTGACTGAGGTTTCTCGAATATCAGAAGTTATAATTACACCAGAATATAACGAGGAAGGAATCTACACTGTCCGTTTCTGTATTCAGGTACAGATTATGTAGCAACCCATTTTGTTTAGTTGCTGATTATCTTATTTTGAATATTATTTCATATCCAAAATCACTTTATTAATGCAATCTGAAACACCCTCATAGCATATCATATAATGTTCTGATCTGTTTTTGTATCTGAAGGGTGAATGGGTTCCGGTTGTTGTTGATGACTGGATTCCATGCGAATCACCGGGAAAACCGGCTTTTGCTACGAGTAAAAAGGGGAACGAGCTATGGGTTTCTTTATTAGAAAAAGCATATGCCAAGCTTCATGGGTCATATGAAGCACTAGAAGGCGGGCTAGTCCAAGACGCACTTGTGGACCTTACAGGAGGTGCGGGTGAGGAGATTGACATGAGAAGTGCACAGGCCCAGATTGATCTTGCTAGTGGGAGATTATGGTCTCAGCTGCTACGGTTTAAACAAGAGGGATTCTTATTGGGTGCCGGAAGCCCTTCTGGTTCAGATGTGCATATATCTTCAAGCGGGATTGTTCAAGGGCATGCTTACTCGTTGCTACAAGTACGGGAAGTTGATGGACACAAACTTGTTCAAATACGAAATCCATGGGCCAACGAGGTGGAATGGAACGGCCCGTGGTCCGATTCTTCACCCGAATGGACAGACAGGATGAAACACAAGCTTAAGCATATCCCGCGGGTATGTTTATGCGCTACCACTATATGTTATAAAATAAATAATAAATGTTGTTTCAGGTCTAAATATTAATACTAACCTGTATCTTTTAAACAGGCGAGAGACGGTATATTTTGGATGTCATGGCAAGATTTCCAAATTCATTTCCGTTCAATATATGTCTGCCGGGTCTACCCCCCTGAAATGAGATATTCGGTTCATGGTCAATGGCGAGGTTATAGTGCCGGTGGCTGCCAAGATTATGACACATGGCACCAGAACCCCCAGTTCAGAGTGCGAGCCACTGGTTCAGATGCATCATGTCCCATACATGTGTTTATTACCTTGACTCAGGTAAGTTATTTGTTTCTAAACAATCTTTTTCTCGGGAAATCGAGGAAATCCTACTTTGCTGGTTAAGTTTCTAAGCAACTCTTTTGCGGATTAATGTTTTTAGTGGATTGATTTTGTTGGTTCATGTGTTTTTAGGGGGTGAGTTTCTCAAGAACAACAGCTGGATTCAGAAACTATCAATCTAGTCATGACTCGATGATGTTCTACATTGGAATGAGGATAATCAAGACACGTGGGCGTCGTGCTGCTTATAATATCTACTTACATGAATCTGTAGGCGGTACTGATTATGTAAATTCCCGAGAAATTTCGTGCGAGATGGTGTTAGAGCCCGACCCTAGAGGTTACACAATAGTACCAACAACAATACATCCTGGAGAAGAAGCACCTTTTGTTCTTTCTGTATTCACCAAAGCATCAATCACCCTTGAAGCTCTATAGACCGCAATTCGTGCAGCCATTTGGTTGGCTGGCTGGTTTAATCCGTCACAACTGGGTTCGGGTCAATATATTTGACTGCTCGGCTTTGAACCGATTCCAAATTGGTGGATGTCAGCAAACATGGCAGTCAAGCGTTTGAGTTAGTCTGGCTGTATGCTGGCTAGAGTTCCACATTACGCGTGTTTGAGGTGCCGGCGTTGTTGATGAAGCTTTTGAGCTTGGTGCGGGTTTTCGGGGGGGTATAGGGTGGGTGTAAGAATGTAATGATGTAAATGAAATAGGAAAAGAGATAGGAAATTTGAGGTTAGATAGGGCAGCAAGTGCAGTTTTGGAGGGGGGGTTTAGTGCTTGCCTTCCTTTTCTTTTAAATTTTTTTTAGCATCATGTAAATGTTGACCAAGTTTTAATTGAAATGAAATATATGTGCATCTAATTTGACCAAATATCATGTTGCAGGATACCCCATTTCTATCTTTCCTTGCACCTTGAACATGAGATCAAATGAGGGAAAATTCAAATACCAGGTTAATGAACGAATCCCTAAATTAAGGTTGTCAAGATCGATATCTACTGATACTATCTATGATCGAATCGATTTTTGTCTGCCCAAGATGAAGGCTGTCACTTAATTAAGGTTAAATTCTACTTCATGTCTTATAATTTATTCAAATGCTAATTATATGACTAATTAATGTACTAACAATGATATTTTACATCTCGTAAAGATTTATATAACTTAACTAAGATTAGTACGAATTTTAATTTATCATGATTTAATAATATATCACTTAATTTGTTGCAAGTTTGTGGGGTTTCAATCTTGAAACCAATTGAACATGAGTGGAATAGCCTATTACTTTTATTAAGCACGTTACAAATTTATTTTTCTTTTGATATTAGACATTACCCAATACGCCCCCTCACACGTGGTGTTCTTTTCCATGTGTGAATCTTGCTCTGACACCAAGTTTGTGAAATTTTAACTCAAAAAACAATTGAGTATTAGTGGAGTAACTCATGACTTTATTAAGCACATTACAAAGTCACTTTTCGTCCGATATGAAACATTAATCAATACTCGTTATACAAATTTCTTATAAAAAATAGTAAAATAGTGAGTCTAGATTTAGATATAATTATTGAACATATACTATTTGTAAGTTTATTTTATATAGTGAAAAGTTCATTTGAGAACCGTTTTTATTGCGAGAACCGCGAGAATCAATCTTAGTCGTCTAATTCCCTCTCTTTCAATTGAATTGTCCACTCATGAATTTCTTACACGCACCTTGCCATACCCAATCCCCTCACGCTCTTCATCCATGAATTTCACTTACCAATTGTACGGCTAAGATTGGTTCTCGCGGTTCTCACACTAATAATGGTTTTCAAATGAACCCTCCTCTATATATCTATACTATATTATAAAACATTTGGACCTTTTGCTTAAACTCTTAAATTTTAAGTGTTTTGAAATTACTAAATTACCCCTCATATAAACTAAATTGAATAACTATTAGATA
>JAUEJL010087815.1:0-14565 GCA_032274825.1 Drosophyllum lusitanicum
TACTGAATCACATGTGATTGAATATTAAAATTTTAGGACTATGTTTTTTAAATGGACTTTATTGAACACAACTCATAAATTAATACTTACATGATTAAACGTAATTATTTTTGACAAAATATTAAATAATATAAACATATTTATATATATTAAAAGAAACAATAATACATAAAAAATAGTATTTGTATTATAAATGAAATTGAGTTTTTAAATAAACTCTTTATATAAAGAAGCTGAAACTATTAAAATTGCTTCCAAACATACTTATTTAGGCCAACTCCAGTTAAAGTTGACCGTTAGTCAAAAGATATTTTTGTCTTTTCATCTCTTATCCTTATTTCTAAATAAGTTGAACCTATTAAAATTGCTTCTAAACATACTTATTTAAAAGTTTTCTTCTATACTTGTTTTCAAATATCAACTTTTCAGTCCCCTTTTATCTCCCCTACTCACTCTCTCTCATCTCTCTCTCTCATCTCTCATCTCTCTCTCTCATCTCTCATTCTCTCTCAAATTTGTACCCTTATCTGTCATAACTACCACCGTCGACAGCCGTCCCGCCACCATCTCTGGTCTTTATTGCGACAGATCTGTCAAACTCTCCCAACTCTCTCGTCCATTCATGCTATCACCATTCTTGGGAGTTTCAGGCCACCACGCCACCATCGCCCCACCTCTGCCACCGTCGCACCATAAGTTCGGACCACCACCACTATTTATCCATCGTCTTTATATTCCTCTCACTCTAAAAACCCTAAATCTGTTGTACCTACTACTTTAACACCACTGCCACCACCATTACACAACACCACCGAGTCGAACCACCATCGCACTACACAACCACCACTTGTCTCTTCAAGATCGCCATTGCACACCGCCATCGATGTCAACCACCGAGCCGAACCACCATTGCACAACACCACTACCACCGCCAAATCAAGATCAGAAAGACACTAAGATGGGTGTGCAATGGTGTTGCATAACACCATTGCACAACAGCACTACCACCGCCAAAGTTTAGACCCAAGCCTTGGACATTGGCTTACAATCAAAAGATGTATTTGATTTTTAGGGGGTGTTCATCTGTTAGTTCTAATAATCGATTTGTGTTCCAGTTTGTCTTTCAAATTCGAGTTTTTAGGGTCTTTTTGGTTTCTTTGATTTCTGGGTTTTGTTTATCAAGAGAAGGTTTTAAGAATAGGCAAGTTTTAAGAAATTTAGATAATGTGTGTTCATCTGTTAGTTCTAATAATAAGATGGATATGGATCTGGATCAAGAGAAGGTTTTAAGAATGGACCTCATCGAGTGTGGATGAGGTCCATTCTTAAAACCTTCTCTTATCCAATATTAAAACTTCCTAAAATAAACAATGTAATACGATAATAAAATTGTATTGATAAGATTATATGATATATTCTCTTTAAAATAAAATAATTAATGTACAATGTTGTAACAATTTGGATACTAGGAGACTTTAACTCATTAAGCATGTTCGGTCTTTTATTTTTTACTTTGGATCACCTAAAAATTATATATCGACTTCAAGAATTTGCAAGGTTTACATATATAATAACAAGCTGATACAATAAACATCTAGGCTCATTTTGGGGATCTAATGGTTTGCTAGTTGTTGATGAAATCCATCCTCAATAACATACACTTCTTTGTTCACTAATTGCACGTTGCTTGTCTCATCTCAAGGGGCTATGTGTATTTTCTCTTTATGCAGATGCTTTTTTGAAATATAGCCTAATTCTTTAAATCGAATAAAGAATGTGATCAGGCATATCTTCTGCTCTGATGGATACTTTGGAAACACTCAATCTCTGCTCAATCATCACTTGATTTTCATCTTTGATCGATGTGTTGCTGCTATAAAAGGGCTGCTCAATGGACGTCTTGATGCCATATACTCTTCTCGTAATACTCCTTTATGATGATCAATGTCGTCGTTACCTAATCCTCTTCTAGGGTTCACAGATGTGAATTCAATTCAAGAACTTGAAGGTTTTATTATAATTCTTGAATCATTTTATTTATTTTGTATTATGATATTTAGTAGCTTCGATCATTTGATTGTAAGCATTTGATTGTAATTGTTCATACCAATCTATTGTTTTATCTTAGTAACCAGTGGCTCAATTTCTGAACATGGTATCGGAGCCAGATTTTTGTTTTGTTCAGTTTGGGTTGTGTCTATTGTGGGACACCAGTTCAAGCAATCGATTGTTAGTGCTCTGTTTTCTACCAAAAGAAAAAACTTTTTTTTAGTAATTGGTTATTGCAACATTCTAGTTTCTACATGATTTTTTATTAAGTTTTTTGTTAATCGATCCCTACTTTTTTTTTTGAAAGGCAATAGATCCACACTTACAGATCCAAGATTCATATCTTTCAGGTTTGTGTTAATTGGCTCATTGATCGAATGGTTTACCTTAGGGATTATTTCTTTTCTTACCATGGTTTTAAAAGTTGTCATGGCTTCTCCAAAGCTTAAAGCTTGACTATGTTGCTACGCCAATGTCCAAGGCTTGGGTCTAAACTTTGGCATACGCTAAGGCACAGCTTGATATGTCTTTACCCGTTATAAACCGTGTTTTTTAGATGTGTTAAAGGCCATTAACCAAATATGTATATAGTTATTTATTTGCAAGGACGATTGATATACCAAAAACGAAGAAAAATATTGATGAACGATGTTATAAATCTATAATTACGTGTTTTTTTATTTTTGTTTGTATAATTGTGTATATATATATATTATGATTTATATATAAAATTGTTGCTTTAAGTCGCACATTATAAATGTCATGACTTTGTTATGACTTTCAAGGCTTAAGATTTGACCATATGGTCACAACATGCATTATTTAAATAATTGGTTCTTACTCTCGAGATTTATGGTTCATAGTTCAAACTAGGGGTTAGCTTGGTACGGTTTGGTACCGGTACCGAAAATACCAATGTCTAATTTCTTGAATTATTGGTACCGAATACTGAACCGAAATACAAGAACCGGTACCGATCCCAGTTCGGACCTGTATGGTTCGAAAAATTTCAAGTCAATACACTCATCTTTAACCACCGGACTGAACCGGTACCGGTACCGAAAATACCGAAACCAAATTTCTTAATTTCTTAGTACCGAATACTGAATCGAATTACAAGAACCAATACCGGTCCTAGTTTGGGACCGGTCCAATTCAAAAAGTTCAGTTAATACGCTTACCCTTGGTTCAAACGTTTGAATTATCGAGGTTGATATATTTTTTATTTGAAGTGGTGGAGATTATTCATTATTTGTTTCACTATTGGTTTGGTGTGTTATCTGGTACCCCTTGATTTACTTTATTCTTGTTTTCAACAACCCATGGTTCATTGCTGTTAATCTTGTATCCCGGCGATTTGATTGGCGATTTGATTGGCAAAAAGGGATTGTTGCTCTCTATCGTACTCTGGTCTTAAATGGTGGTTGATTAAGTTTTATTGAAACATAAATTCATGAATTGTCGTTGTTTTGAATCTGCTTGTGAAGAACCATATCAGGGTTCTTGTTTGAAGCCTATTTTCGGAAAGTTATTGGCACACCACCGTGGCTCTAACTTATTCTTTGAACTCCCATGGATCTAATTTGGGTCTTATATCAATAATCGTAAATGGTTTGGATTTTCAATCTGTACATCAAAATCATGGGTTTTGTTTTGGTTGGATTTCCTCATTTCTTTACGTCTAACTCTCTATTAGCTTGGAACCATAAGGTTCATCAAAACCCAGTGTTTTTCCTTTTGATAATCAGCTCTACATCACCACTGTCGGTGGTTGCCCTTCGATGGTCGCAATCCAAATTGTTGCCCTTTGATGGTGGTGATCCAGACTTGACAATGTTGATGTCTGCCAGTATTGTGGGAAAATTCTGAGGTCGCTTGATGATAACTGTCTTATTTTTCCGCTGCTCAAACAATTGGTGTTCATTATTGAAAAACCCCTGGAGACCCACTGTAAGTTATTTCTATTCCTATCCTGTTGGTGACAATTTTAATTGCTAAGCACTGTATGTAAAGCCAAGTACGTATATACGTTTGGTGCTTCCTTGAAAATAATTGGTTGGCTTAGTAACCTAGCTTTATATTGCAATTAATTGACTACTAATTGTGCTCCATTATCTAAATTGCTTCATTCTTTAATCAAAGACCTTGGCTACTTAACCTGGTTAAATATTCCTATGTGTAATAATCTGTTCTGTATCTCAAAAGCATCATTGATCTGTTTAATTCACCTACATCTAGCAGTGTTAATCGTAGGTGTTATGTGTTTATTTGATTATTATTCATATAAGTTTAATTAATCTTTGCTTGCTATCTGTGTGACATTTCCTGCTATGTCCTTGTTGCATTCATTTGTTATTGATTTCCTGGAAATGTGGATCCTTGTTTAAACCTATCAAGGTTTCTTCTGTGCACATCCTAAAATTTATAAAAAGAATGTAAAACGATTTCGCAGTCCAAATAAACAAGTTGGACTTTGCTGGTCCTCTCTATCTCCACTTCTTACTATGTTTCTAATCCATAACTTCAAAACTAGAACCACCTTCACATAAGAGCTTGCACTAATTGTGGTTCTTGTTTTGTTTTTTTTGTAAACATACAGTGGAAATACTTGTCTCACTTAACCAATCTTCAATAGCTATTCAACTTCTTATAAAATGTATTTTTGTAAACTGGAATTTTGAACATAATTAATGCACTCTTTTCTGTATGTTTGAAGCATAATCAAACTGAGTATATATTTTTGGCAGTACCGAGATTATTATTTAAGACAAAATGGTGTTTCTTTGGTTGATTTTAAATTTTAATGTAGTTTACTTATTGAGTTTCTTCCTTGAGTGCCAATTCATGTTGTCCTTTGTGACTTGAAAAATATGTTCTTTGTTTTTCTACCCTTCTCCAAATTCAAGAATCTCCCCAGAACTAATTTTAGTATGTTAAATCAGAAATAGTATTGTTTATCGTGTATAACTGTGTGGTTGTGATAGCTTTGCTTTCTTCAGGTTAAAAAAACTGAGAAGGGATAATTAAAAGATCATGATATCTTGGCGGGTCACATGATATGTTGTTTCAAAGTTCTTTTATAGTCCTAAAATCTTAAATTAACATATTCTTTATGATTGTCTAATGTCTGATATATGTATTGTGTTTAAATATGTGGTGGATTACACTTTCATGTCTAAGTGTTTGAATCGAAATAGTTGTCAGAGTTTACTTAATTGTTAATTGTTTTCTAATGTTCTCAAAATTTTCATTAATCAATCATTTTTCTTTTACACAAAAAAGGAAAGGAAAGAAATAAAAAAAGGAAAATCTTTTTTTGCTAGTGTTGTGTGACACTATACATTATGAATCTCTTAGTTTAGTTCTAGTATTATGGTTTTATCTTGCTGGGTTTATAAAATCTATGTTGATGCTTTGGATCCATCTTAATTTTTGAAAGTTTTTATCAGAATTCATTTCTCCGAGACATGTTTATCTTGTCAGATACTGGACATTTCTTTTTAAACCATGAGTTTTTTTCTCTCTTGTTGCCTATAGCAGATCCAAAATGGTGTTCAAAATGTCTCAAATACAGTTAAGAATTTCTTATGACGTATGAGTGTTTCTTGGTTAAAAATGCTATCTACTGTGAACCGTTTGTCCAGACTTTGCAGAGAGATCGTTGGTTATTTGAACTTCGGATTTCACATCTGCTAAAATCAAGATTTCTTGATTTTACAATATCCCACTTGAACTCTCTTCATTGCTACTACTATCTCCATATTTACAAGTAGAGCAGTCAGTAGAATGACTACTTGCAGAACTAATATAAGCATCTCTTTTTGGTTATGTCTTCTACTTCTTGATTTTATTTTCCTTCCTTAAATCAGAAATCTTAGACCCTTTTCTCTTCTTCACAGAGGGTGAATCTTCATTTATATTAAGATATGCTTCTAGTCCTTTTCTTTCTACCCTTTAGTTCAATTTGAGCCTAGCTTGACTAGGTTTTAAACTCTTAAAAATTGTGTGTTTGTTTATAATTTTAGTTGGGGGCTGATTTTGATGTTATGCTATGGGCATTGTGAAACTCAGGAATGGCCCTAGTTAGTTATGACGCCAAAGGCCGATGACACTGATATAAATCAAATTGGTAAAGAAAACGATGGCTGGCCCCTATTTAAAGCCAAAACCCTAATCAAGTAATTATGGAAATAAATCATAATAAGGAAATAAATTGTAATTATTATTAATAAGGACATCTAGCCCCCTGTAGTTCCTGGGTAAACTCGTCCCCAATGGTGATTCATATCATTACCCCCTTCCCCAAAGACTCACCTTGTCCTCAAGATGAAAAGTAGGAAACTGCTCCCTCCCTGATACGATCGGATATCTCTCATGTTGCCTCCTCCGATGACATTCCCTTCCAGCAGATTAACACCTCTGTTACCCAGCATTTTCGCGAACACCGGTCACCTCCTCGGGTTAACTAACCAGGGTCATGTCCTCGGTTAACCCCTCAGGCAAAGCCGGGTCAGCAGTGTTGTTACCAATCGCCACTTTAAGCTACGATACATGAAACACCAGGTGTATAGTAGCAGTTGGCAGTAATTTCAAACGATATGCGACCAAACCCACCCTCTTTAGAATCTCGAACGGACCATAATACCTCAGTTTTAACTTCATATTCATCCGCCTAGCCACCGTGACTTGGCGATACGGCAGCAATTTTAGATAAACTAAGTCCCTAATTGCCAATGTCACATCCCTCCGTTTTCCATCAGCTTGCAGTTTCATCAACTACCGAGCCCGAAGTTCCTCCAAAACCAGGTCACGCAGATAGCCGTTCCCCTTGCATAGTATACCAAGTTATGGGGGATCTAGCCCATATAACTCCTTAAAGGAGCCATGCCAATCGATGAATGAAAAGAAGTATTATACCAATATTCCGCCCAAGGCAACTAGCGTAGCCATTGCTTTGGACGAGATGAAATGAAGCACCACTGATATGTCTCCAAACTACGGTTGACCACCACAGTCTGGCCGTCTGCTTGTGGGTGGTATGCGGTGCTCCGTTCCCCTGGTATTTAAATAACTCCCGCCAAAAATGACTAATAAAAACCCGGTCACGATTAGACACTATGGACTTCGGGACCCCGTGTAACCGAATTATCCCCCTCACGAACTCCACTACTACCGTCGTTGCTTTATGCGGGTGCTTAAGAGGGATAAAGTGGGCTGACTTACTTGGGCGGTCCACTACCACCATGATTCCCGTATACCCCTCTGACTTAGGTAGTCTGTCAATGAAATCCAGGTCACGTCTTCCCAAATCTGCTCAGGTAGGTCTTTAGGCTGTAATAATCCTGCAGGCGCAAGTTTAGAATATTTGCTCCGCCGACAAGTAGCACATTCGGAAAACATTTTAGAAATATCCCGCAACATTCCTACCAAAAAATGTTCCAAAACCATGCGGTGATACGTCTTCTGCATTCCTCCGTGTCCTCCGATGATCCCTCCGTGCATTTCTTGAAATAATCAAGGAATCCACCCAGAGGTGCGGGGAAGGACCAACCGGTCTCTATCGCACCACACCGTCATTCACCGTGTAATTTTCCAATCCCTTATCTCCAACCAAAACTCGCGACCTCAGTCAGATATCTCAGGATCCGACTATAATTCAAGCGATAATTTTCTATCATCACAAACGCGGCTCGTAGTCAACTCCCGAACTTCGACGCCCGTATCTCGTCGTGACAAAGCATCTGTTGCACTATTCACTCTTCCTGTGTATATTATTTCAAAATTGAATCCCGACAGTTTAGCGATCCATCGCTGATGTTCACCCGAGACAACTCGTTGCTCTAACAAAAATTCCAGACTCTTTTGATTCATGATGACCGAAAATCGGCGCCTCAACAGATAGGGCTGCCATGTTTGAACTGCCATTACAATGGCCGTCAACTCTCGCTCGTATACCGATTTCAGTCATGCCCATGGGCCTAAAACTTGGCGGTCGCCCCTCTTGCATCAAGACCGCCCCTACTCCATAACTGGAGGCATCAGTTTCAATTGTAATTGTTTTAGAAAAATTGGGGAGTGCTAAAACCGGGACACGGGTCATTACTTCCTGCAATTTTCGAAATGCTTCTGTCGCTTCCTTTGTCCAACAAAAACTATTTTTTTAAGCAGATTTGTCAGGTTTGCGCTATTTTCCCATATCCTTGCACGAATTTCCGATAATACTCTGTGAGACCGAGAAATCCGCAGAGTTTCCATATGTTTTTTTGGAACGGGCCACTCCACCATTGCTGATATTTTGGATGGGTCAGCCATAACCCCATTGCGGGTTACAATATAAATCAAGATATCATCGAAGAAAACCAAAACGAACCGTCGCAAATACGGGTGGAATACCCGATTCATCAAAGCCTGGAAAATAGATGGTGCATTTGTTAATCCGAACGGCACGACGAGGAACTCATAGTGCCCCTCATGGCACGCCGTCTTATGGATGTCCTCCTTTTTCATTCGTATATGATGGTACCCTGATTTCAAATCCAACTTACTAAACACTGCCCCGCCATGTAACTTGTCTAGCAATTCATTAATGACTGGTATGGGAAATTTATCAAGAACTGTTAATTTGTTCAGCGCACGATAATCCACACAAAAACACCAACTGCCATCCTTTTTCTTAACCAGTAGAACAGGGTTTGAAAAAGGACTAGTGTTGGGCCGTATCACCCATGCCTCGATCATTCTCCAACTAACCGCTCAATCTCGTCTTTTTGTAATTGAGGGTACCGGTACGGCCGGACATTAACCGGTTCCGTGTCGGTTTTAAGAACGATGGCATGCTCGTGATCCCTCGGGGGAGGTAAACCTACAGGTAACACAAAACATCTAAATAATCGGTTAGTAATAAATCCAACGCCGGGTGCGCCTGAGAACTGGGTGCAGTTGTCCCCTCCATATTTCCAAAGGTCACAAAGTAACCCTCGCTAATATATGTGATAGATCGAGCGAGGGATTGCAACGAAGCCTCCGACCTTCGTAACCCGGGTTACCCTTGTAGGGTTACCCTTTCCACCCCATGCTGAAATGTTATTGTCAATTTTCCCCGGTTAACCCGGGTTTCGCCCAACTGGCACAACCATTTTACCACCAAAATAACGTCGGTGCTACCCAACTCCAGGGGATAAAAATCCTTGATCACCATCAAACCCGGTAGCGATAATTCCACCCTCTGACAAATTCCCAAATAACGTTCGGTTTTGCCATTTCCCATCATTATATCCGTTTCTCACTTCCCAGATATTAATGATCCCAATGGCTCCACCAACTTTCTAGATAGAAAATTGTGAGTCGCCCCACTGTATATTTTCCCCCGTAATTTCATGGTGTGAGGTGAGGTGATACCCACAACCAAGTGAACCGACACCTCCACTGCATCCAAATGGGCATGCTCCTATTCCCTCGATCTCTGCTCTTCTGTTATCATTAATACCTGCAATGTCTTTTCAAGACAACCGTGCCCAGGATTAAATTTATTATCACAACGAAAACACAACCCCTTCGCCCGTTTATCCATATATTCAGATTCGGTAATACGGCGGAAGGCGGGTTTAGCTACCCCGACCCCTGGCCGAGTGGGCCCAACTGGGGTGGTCCCGACGGTTTTGGTACCATCACCCCACTCCGAAACGATTGTGGCTTCCCTCCTTTCTTTGACTCCCTCAAATTACCCGATTTAGTTTCATCCAGCATGAGAGCCAATTTAACTGCCTGGCTCAACCCATTCAGTTGTAACAACCGGACTGAATTACACACTTCCGGTTTTAACCCTTGATAAAGGTGCCCTCAAGAATTTTTTCTGAGACCCCATCCAATTGGGCCGCCAAAGTCTCAAACATCCCTACATACTCCCTCACTGTCCCCCTTGATTAATTGTCAAAAATTGTTCAAATAAGTTACCGTCTTGAGACGGTTGAAAACGGTCTAGAAGTTTACTTTTCAAGTGTTCCCAGTGACAAAAAGGTACCCGTTTATCACTCCAACGGTACCAAGCAAATGCCTGGCCCTCCATACATAGAACCGCTGCCCTAAGCCGTTCTCCGGTTGTTATAAACCCCTAAATTTCAAAGTATCTTTCCACCCGGTAGACCCACCCATAAGCATCTTCACCGTCAAAAATGGGCATTTTCAATTTTCTTAGGCGGTGATCATCGCCAGGTACCCATATACGTTTCCCAGTCGGTCCAGATCCTCCCCCTGGTCCGCTGCCCCACGTCAGCAGCCCCACGCTGCCGTACGAAAAATTATCTTTCGGGGCTTGGAACGACTCATAACCAGAATACATTTTAGTCTTACTTCGTTTGCTGCTTTCTTCGTTATATTGAATCCCATCATCGGCGAAACCCATCTAAACAGTGGGGTGCGGCGGATGACTCACAATTCCCACGGGTTGAGTCGAGAAGATGGATGGAAAAACATGTGGTGGCATGGTGGAGCTGTGCATTGGCGGCAGGTCTGCAGTGGGGGGCCGCGGCTGTGTGTTTTTTGACTGGTTCATTAGGAGATTCAGAATCTACGTGTGACGTTTCTCCGATTCC
This sequence comes from Drosophyllum lusitanicum, assembly GCA_032274825.1. NCBI lineage: Eukaryota > Viridiplantae > Streptophyta > Magnoliopsida > Caryophyllales > Drosophyllaceae > Drosophyllum > Drosophyllum lusitanicum. Next base: position 10,641 of record JAUEJL010087815.1, read on the forward strand.
ACCCATAATGATTCCAGCACGATCTCGATCTTCTCAAAACGCTCTCCTGCTTCAGCCTTGTATTGCATGAGTTCATTATCCACATCAGCGACTTTTGTCGTCATGAGCAAACCAACAATCACAGGTTGCAGGAATTGGTAAAGAAAACGACAACGGCAAAAGGCACCGTCGGATGCTTAAATTGATTAACCCTGGAATTCGAGAACCAGGAAGTCTCCCAAAACGAAAGAACAATTACCTGCTTGCTAGACAATGGGTTGACCGGCCCCTATTTAAAGTCAAAACCCTACTCAAGTAATTATTGAAATAAACCATAATAAGGAAATAAACTATAATTATTAATAATAATAACATCTAGCCCCCTGTAGTTCTTGATGACGCTCCTTCTGCCCGTTTCTTGCGATGGTAAACTCGTCTCCGGTGGCGATTCATATCAGACACCTGCCATTGTCTGTGGTGGTAGCAACAGGACAGGGCAAGGATGAGAAAAGTGACAGAGGCCAGATTTCTGAAACATGGAAATGTCTTGATTCCGGTGATTGATTGATTAAACTCAATAGAGTAGATCTTGAATTTGAAGTTCGAAGAGGTTGATCACGATAATTTACCAGGTCAGAGAGGGCCAAAAGGATTTTATATATTATTATTTAATCTAAAATATGTCATCTGATGCAAATAATATTCAAGGCAGCAATGAATTACTTATATTTTTTCCCAATGTGTATTTAGTTTCAGTTTAGCACCAGAGGTCCCAAAGTAGTTGAATTCGCCCTCACGTTGTGTTGATATATACTTCAAATCATAAACCAAGACTACTTCAAATCATACATATAATTAGAAATTTTGAAAATGATGCGGTTGGAAGTTGATGTGTGCTTCATCAAGATAATTTAGTGTATTAAGAGAGTGCGGAGTGGATAAGTAATCATTGCTGTGATCACTGAATCACTGTTACAAAAAAAAAGTTCAAGATATAAGTTGAGATGACGGTCCATTTACCTTGTATAAATTTACAACATCCGAGTTCTTTTTTTCTTACTGTAGTTATTGTTCAACATACTAGATCAATGGTGGTGTTGGTCATTATGGATGCTGCAGAACTGACTTCACTAGAATCTGGTGCTGCATAGTACATGGCGACTGGCATCTTTGTTGGAAGATTTGGGAGCACACTTTCAAACTTGAGCACCTGAATTGCTTGTCGGATAGATGGTCTCATATTCCGGTCTGGGTGTGCACACCACAACCCCACCATCATCAAACACTCAACTTGTTTGGCATCAAATTCTTTTCCTAGCAATGGATCCACACCAGAAAGCAGCTCACCTTTTCCAAACAAATCCCAAGCCCACTGCACCAAACTGATATTAGAATTCCAATAGCCATCCATGGCCTTTCGTCCACAAGCAATCTCTAATGCAACCACCCCAAAACTATACACATCTGACTCTTTGCTGGCCTTTCCTGTAGTTATGTACTCAGGAGCCATGTAGCCTAAAGTTCCGGCTAAAACAGTTGTTTGAGGACCCAATTCATGTTCCATGAGTCTGGCCAATCCAAAGTCTCCGAGCTTCACGTTAAATCCTGAATCAAGCATGATGTTGCTCGGTTTGATATCTCGATGCACCACACATTGTTCCCATTCTTCGTGGAGATAAAGTAACGCAGAAGCTAAACCTGTAGCAATTTTATACCTCACAGGCCATTCAAGGGGACTCTTCTTGCCAAACAGGTGAGAATCAAGGCTTCCGTTTGGCATATACTCGTACACAAGCAAGAATTGAGTTTCATCATGGCACCAACCGACGAGTTGCACCAAATTTCGGTGCCTTAAACTACTATTGATCTTCACTTCAGTCATGTATTCTTTCTTACCCTGTTTAGAACCCTGTGAAATCTTCTTGACAGCAACTTCCATGGCTGCACAGGGCAGGTAACCCTTGTAAACACAACCAAATCCTCCCTCCCCCAACTTCTGATCAGCAGAAAAGTTGTTGGTAGCCAAAGCAAGAACATTATAAGAATATCTTTTTGCTAATCCATTCTGGACATCATCATTTATCGATGTTAAGGAGACTGTCTCAAGAAATTCCTCTGTAACTTTTCTCCGTCTTCTCCAGAATCTAGTACATATTACAATGCCTCCAATAATTAAAACAGCAAGTGGGACTGTTAATCCCACTATGAGTTTCCATTTCACGGAGTTATTTTCACTTTTCTCTAAACTCGAATCAAACTCCCAGTATAGAAGTGTATGTCTCTCAACATAAGTACCAGTGGCCGCCGAAAATCCGATCGTCACCCAGTCGGGGAGAACTTCCCGGAGGTCAACTCGATATGAAAGACTCTTATTTTCATCCCCGTAGCTCCAAATCAGGTTCAGAATCTGGGTTGTACTGTTGTAAGAAATCCAAGCATCTGCAGGATCTCTGCTGTGCGTACTAGCATTCCAAGCAGTGTAATTAGCAGAATGGAGGGAGTTCTTGTTGATTCCCACATGTCCAAACGGAGGATCCCAGTCTTTATCTGGATAAGAGTCAAACTCAACCACAATCATCTGATTCATGGGGGAATCAGTGTACGTTTTGTTGAATAGTCCCAAAAATCCAGCAGCTGAGTTGGGTGGAATTTGGAAGGTAACGGGAGCAAGAAAGAAAGCAAGCCCATCGCCATAGTTAGATTTATTTAACGTGTCGATGATGAAAGTGAAGTGGGTGGTGAAATCTGAAAGCTTCCCCGATTCTCTGTCCCATATTTGGACTGGATATGCATATTTGGCTTGACCAACACGAGTGAAGTAATTGATTTCATTGAAGTGTAAGGCTCCATTAGAAGGTACGGCATCGCCTGAACAGACTATATCTGTTGCACCAGCAGCAAAGCTACTGATCTCAAAATGAATCGATTCAGAAAAGGGCAAGAACAATACTGAAGAAGTGGCAATTAGAATGATACACACATTTAGATATCTTGCAGAGGAAGAACACAAGAAAGAAACGGCCATGATCAAGAGAAATCACAGGTAGTTTTTCTGTAATTTGCTACCAAAAAATATCAATCCAAATCTTTATCTTCAAATTTCAATTATTGTCTCAATATTTTTATCTTTTTTTATGAAGACTTTTGTGGATTAGAAAATCAATGTTATTAGCACAAATCATCTTGACTTGGCTTACAAAAAAAAGGTAAAAGGCATAGTGTTTTTCGTGGAAGCCAGCCAAGTGATCGAGCGTCTACCATTTGAGGTTGATTAGATTCAAAGTAAACTGGTGACATAAACTAATTAAATATTTCTTAGTTTTTCATAGAGGAATGATTCAAAATAAAAGGCAAATATGTCTTTATCCATCGTCATCAATGTTTTAAAAGGGAAACCCAAGTTGGAGCAGGGTTCTAAACTTATAAACAAAAAGTCTCAACTTAGAATGTACGAGTCGTGGTAGGTGAAATAGCGATTTGACGCGCAAAGCTTTTTGGTCAAACCACTAAAAAATATGGTTGATTAAAATGAAAGGGGTTAAATTGTTAAAATTACGAATTTGGTTTATGGGTTTACAGGTTTCTCTCCCGACCTTATTTTCTTCCATTTTTATTCTCTCGTCAATCTAAAATGATCAAAATTTCATCATGTCATTTATTATTTATTTTCTTTAACTTTTAATTAGTTTTTTAATATTAAATAATACTTTGGACATGTTTTAAAAGGGGAAATAAAAAAATATATTTCTTTGTTTGACTCCAATTTCCCCCCTCTCTCTCTCTCTTAGCTAACTTTCTCTCTTTACTAATAATCTCTTTCTCTCCACCTGCTCCTCACTGCTCCTCACTGGCACCGACGCAGACTCTCCCTACTACATCTCGCCATTTGGCAACAACACCATCACCTCTGCCAACTTCATCACTCGTCACTACCAACAAACTCCCC
>JAUEJL010087826.1:0-14563 GCA_032274825.1 Drosophyllum lusitanicum
GACGAGCCGTAGTTTTGTAATACTTGTATTTTGAATTGGAAAACGGTTTTGTATAATCCGTTGTATTATATTGTATATTTGTTCGCTTCCGCAGTGTTAATTAAAATGAAAATTTTATAGATGAAAATACGGTGTTACACAGAGGATACTTAGTTACGTGCAAGCGTAGCTCTGTGTCCAGTAAAGTGAAAAGGGGTATATTGAGCTCTTTATACCCGAGGAAGAAACTGGTGATATTCTACACTGAGGTGTAGATAAACCCTAGCACATTAACAGTTGTGCAGGATTGTAGGTGATACAGTTTAGATGCAAGACATCCTGAGGATACGTTACTCCTATTATATATTGTGTATGTTCGGTTAGTATGCTCACTAAGCGTTAGCTTATGTTTCAGTATTGAATGTTGCAGGTGGCGCAAGTTCCAGCAAGGGTAAGGCCCTAGTGCGGTGCTCAGCTGGATAGCTCTTGGTTTTCAAGAAGCAAGCTTTTGACACTACTTTTGTAAAAATTAGCACATGTGTACTTAGAAATTGTATTTTGTAAAACTCGGATATCTTTTGAGGTGCTAACAAGTAAAATAATGCTTTTAAGTTTAAAAACTGAATAGTGGTGTTACAGCACCATGGTGACCCCACCAAGTGTTTGTGTGTGCATCATGTAGCTAACTGGCTATATGATGGTGTAGCTAAGTTATTCCCTATATAAGCAAAAGTTCAAATGTGAATTGTTTTTCGTACGAGAATTGTTTTTAACACCATTAATGACTCATTAATAGGAGTATTTTGGTAATTTGTATATTTACCCAACCGTGAATTATGTCCGAATGATTCGTCATTAATTTGCGATGCTTGATTTTTCCGAAATAACCCTCATTAATGTGTCATTAATGAAGTATTAATGAGCCGCCAAAAAATCTTAGACATTGTTAAGTTTATTCAAGGGCTAAAATTGATTTTCACCAGTTCTCGTACGAACCCTCCCCTGTATATACCCCTATATATATCTTAGATTTTTCTACTCTAAAACAAACTCATTTACTAGGTCCACTTTTTTTTTGCTAAAATACTTTAATCATTTTTATTTTATCCTTCTATGCATTTGATAAATGTTAACGTTATTACATCAATTCTCTTTTTATATCTCATCTCTTAGTTTTTACAGGTGTCTTGATTAAACTAGTAGAAGATAAAGAACATGGGTTAGAAAGATATAAAACCGTTCATTTTCTTTTGTTTTTCCTGGTTAACAAACAATTAATCATTGTTTTACTATAATCTAAAGTCTAAACCTTGTATGTAGCGTATCCTACTTTTCTTTTCATCTAATTTGTCGGAATCTATGCAAAACCAACCCTCTAGTGGACAAGCTTTAGCAACGATTTTCGGGCTGCTACTACGGCGTTTTCCCACTTTTCTTACCGCCTTTCAGATCCCTCTCTCTCTCTATCTCTATCCACACGAGTGTCTAGTCTACATTCTTTGGATGCCTCCATACTTTTACGATATCTGAAATCTTTGTGTATTTATCTCTCAATCCATGGTAGAATACAAGTTTTTATCTACGTGTGTCCTTTTTGGAGTATTCTTTCTTGTGTGAATATGGTTCTTCACTGAACAATTTTCTTTCTTTCTCTCTGAAGATTCAAGTGTTTTTGTGGGTGTTTTGAAGTGATGGGTTGCTGTAGTTCCTGTTTTTCGAAACAACCCACATCGGAAAAAGATAATATTCACAGTACTAATACTCATCGCCACTCGCCGTCGAACGGAAAAGGTACTGCTTTCGCCGGAGATAGTGGCGGAGTACCGGTGTTTTCTGAATACTCACTATCTGACTTGAAGGCTGCTACTGATAATTTCAGTTCAGAGTTTATTGTTTCTGAAAGTGGCGAAAAAGCTCCGAATGTTGTTTATAAGGGCCGGCTTCAGAATCGGAGGTGGATTGCTGTGAAGAAGTTTTCGAAAATGGCGTGGCCTGATCCGAAACAGTTTGCGGTACTGATTTCTTTTTGTTTATTGTTTTGATTTGGGCTTTAGGGTTTACTGCTTGTTTGAATTCTAGGGTTTACTGCTGTACGGTTATGTGTTGAATGGCATTATGAGGTAAATTAGGATTGCAGAACTGTTTATTGCTATTATGACTGATTGTGCATTTGGTTGATTGTAGTTTTATATTACTTTAAGTTCAGAGATTTTGGAGTTGTGGGCTAACTGAGATATAGCTTTGTTGTACTTTGCAAATATGTATAGCTTATGGGATGTATCAATTATGTGATATTGAACAATTGAAATCAAATAAAGTGCTTATGCTGTGATATAACATGATGCAATCAGTTTTGGTGGTGTTGATGGTTTGACAAGTAATGGTTACTTTAGGAAATAATGATTGAAATAAGGGTATATAAGTGATATCATCATATGGACATGATAATCAGATTTGTCGCAACTAGTATCAATCGCTGTAAACTGATTATTTGGTCTTTAAATAATCAAATATCATGAGTAGAAGTAGGTTGAAACACTAGAAGATGATACTTGTGCGGTTGTTCCTTGATAATAAGCTTCAAAACGCACATCTAAAAACCTCTTACAACTGAAAGTTCTTGCATTTTTCCAAAACAAGTGTTATTCGATCTTCCCTTTATCTCGAAGTTTGATTGATGTGTATATCACTGGTTTGATTGAGCATAGTGGTTTATTGGTAGTTTGGTACCTTAATATTCGGTTTTTAAAGTTGTGAGCATGCTGTTTCTTTGTAGGGTGGTTAATCTTTTGGACAATTATATTTGGTTTTCTGTTTGAAACCGAGCATCTTTCTTGCCTAAAAGGCCATAAAAATACTTTAAATTTTAGAAAGCTTTGTATCTTTAAATGCCCAAAAAACCATTATTCTTAGGACTTCTACTACAAATTCATCCTTTCTTGCAAGCATAGTATTCTCTTATCGTTTGAAATTCCGATTAACTCTATTTTCATGTGATGTCATGGTTGTACGAGACAAGTACTGATAGCTTTGATTATTAGAAAATACTAATTGTTACTATTATTATTTTTGGTAAGGATGAAGCATGGGGAGTTGGAAAGTTGAGGCACAAGAGGGTGGCTAATTTGATCGGGTATTGCTGTGATGGGGACGAAAGGCTACTTGTTGCAGAGTATATGCCTAATGATACTCTAGCCAAACATTTATTTCACTGTATGCCTTCATAACTAAAATTCTCTCATATATTTCTAGTTTCCATTTTAAAAAATGTTGAGTTCAAACTTTATTATGGGCTTTCTGAGTTATCCGTCTATGCAGTTCTCGGGTCTATAAAAAAATCTTTATCTTGTCGACTACAGGAGTTAAAATGAGTCGATTGGGTAATGGTTCAGAACAAGAAACTTGGGTACAGTTTAAAACTGTTTTGGTTGACTTGAAACGCTTTTTGTCCCAAAAGTTTTTAAATTTTTGTATATATAAAGTTTTCTTTTAAACATGATTACTGAAATTTGTAGTATTTCAATATTAATATAAGGTTTTGAATAAATGGCATGGGAGGTTTTAAGCTAATTTCTTTTACCCATTTGACCCGTTAAAGACAAAGCATAATCCAAATCGACCCAATTATAATTAGACGGGTCGAAGTTGTTACCTCTAGTGTCATCTGTAGTTACAATTTATTGAATAATCTTTGTGGATCTTGTAAGTGAACAGTTCAGACTTGAGAACATATATTGTCTTGGAGTAAAATCGTTAGGTTTAGAAAGCTTTTAATTTAAGACTCCCAGTTTAAAACCTAGGACCTCATTTTGGTGAAGCATCGAAGTATGACCAACAGTTTTATATAGCAATTCTACTTATTTTCTTAAGTTGGTATAACAACATGTCAACATTGGAGGATGCTAAGAAGAGGGTGTTTGGATGTGCGTTTCAAAAGTGATTATGTAGTACTGGATAATCAAAATCAGATTGCAGAACATAATGTTTGAATACTTGGTGCGCCTTTGCTGCTTGAAATTTCGTAGTTTAAGTGCGCCAAATCCTGATTATTTAGTGAAACAAAAGATGAAATGATGGCAAATTAAGGGTATATAAGTAATTAACTCTCCTCCACTAAGTACTTTACATGACTTTTTTTTACAGGGGAGAATCAAACAATTGAATGGGCAATGCGATTGCGAGTTGCTCTATGTATTGCTGAAGCATTGGATTACTGTAGTACCGAAGGCCGTCCATTGTATCATGATTTGAATGCATATAGAGTTCTCTTTGACGAGGTGTTGTGATTTTTCCCATTTCTATATTGATAATGCGTTCCATTAGTGAAAAGATAATGTCTTTGACCTTTTAATATCACACAAATATGAAATACCCTTTTGGGGATAAAAATGTTATATACGTATGAGATCAATTTGATAACTTACTTCAATTTCTTTGGCAGAATGGTGATCCACGTCTTTCATGTTTCGGCTTGATGAAAAATAGTAGGGATGGAAAAAGTTACAGCACAAATCTTGCATACACTCCTCCTGAGTATCTAAGAAACGGTAACAACTCATTTATCTACGATTCCAATAAATCAAAGCCAATATGGATTTATTTTCTCAAAATTATTTGGCCTCGTTATTTAGGTCTTTTTGTTGTTAGCCTTTTAAAAAAAGATATTTTTGATGTTAGCTGAATCGTTATGGCAGGAAGTTTACTAGGCTAGGTTACGGAGTAAACAAAAAAGAGGGGGGGGGGGGGGTTGATGTGTGGTCTGAAGGTGATTTTTGCAATTTCAACTGTTAGAATCAGATAATCAGTTAAATAGATGCTTAAAGTTAGGATGTTGTAAGCATTTGATTTTTTTACCTTGGATGACTTCCAAACCATTTCCATTTTAGCTAAGTTTTTTAAACATTACCAATTTGACTTTTAGAGGAAAATGTTACACAAGTTAACCATTTGTTAGTTATACTAAATCTACTGATGCATGATTATTATTTTTTTTCACTCTTAAAGGGAGAGTTACTCCGGAAAGTGTTAGTTTTAGCTTCGGGACTGTACTTTTGGATCTTCTGAGCGGCAAACATATTCCCCCAAGTCATGTAAGTAATTTTGATATTTCATAACTGCATTATTCTTCGAATGTACATTTATTTATCCTCTTAGTCAATTACTGCATGCAGGCTCTTGAAATGATTCGGGGGAAGAACATTAATTTGTTGATGGATTCACATTTGGAGGGTAACTTTTCATCAGAAGAAGCAACTGTTGTTTTTGAACTTGCTTCACGATGCTTGCAATATGAACCTAGGGAACGACCAAACACTAAAGATCTTGTTTCAACACTTGCTCCATTGCAGAACAAACCAGATGTCAGTCCCTACTTTCCTTCTTGCTACCACCCTTTATTTGCATGTTATCTCATTTGCGATTGCAGCCGGGCTAGTAGAAAAGCTCGTTACACACTTAATAGCAAACTAAAAACTATCATATATGTAGGTTCCATCTTATCAGATGCTCGGGATACCAAAACACGAAGAAGCACCAGCGACACCACCACACCCTCTATCTCCAATGGGTGATGCGTGTTCAAGGATGGATCTGACAGCCATCCACCAGATATTGGTGATGACACATTATAAAGATGATGAAGGCACTAATGAGGTTATGATCTAATTTAAACTTTTGATTCAATTACATATTCTAGATTTCATGCTCATGTTGTTCGTATTTGCAAATGATTGGTTTTTAGCTTTCTTTCCAAGAGTGGACCCAACAAATGAGGGATATGTTGGAGGCAAGAAAGCGAGGTGATCTTGCATTTCGTGATAAAGATTTTCGAACTGCAATTGACTGTTATTCTCAGGTACTTATTATGGCTTTATTTCTATCATAACTTCATCTGCCCTTTTAGATTTGTTAGATGTCAAGTATGCTAGTGTTTCGCAACTAGTCTATTTGTGGCCAGTGCCAAAAGATTAAGAGTATTTGTTGGTGGCAATCTAGACCCGTTTACTTATAAATGGGTCGATTTGGTGTTATTTTTAAACTCAAATGGGTCAAATAAAAAATCTACCTGAAAGAGGAATGGATCAAACTAGATGTAACTCGACAAAAGTCAAGCATTTTACAACATTTTAAACCTTTTTGTTGAAAGATTTAGATTTTAGTATATGCATCTTGCTAAACATAGCTCTTAGGAGGTAATTCCTATAATTTTTTATGCTTTTAGCATTTCTTTATAATATTAGCATCTTTTTTTGTAGTAGGTTACACATTAATTTTTTTAATGAGAAGTTATTAAGCAAAATGGACAACAAAGTCTTTGTTGTCCAACCCAACCTCGTGTGGCCCGTTTAAACCCTTTCTAAAGAATCACCTATTTCAACCCAAACCCATTTTGAACGCGCACATCTTGCAAATTAGCACGTTGTAGACTTGGAGAGTTGTAGGAGTCATATAATCTAAAGGGGTTGATTGCAGAAAACTTATGGTCATTATATCTGAGCCTCCATACTTGCAAGATACCCAAAAATGAATTATACTTCATATTTTTTTATTCCCTATAAGTTAACTGGTTACATGGTCCCTTAAAATATATATGATAAAACTATACTGCTTTATTTTGAATTCATTCAAACATATAATTATAGTAAAGTTTAGTGCTTCTTGGGTCAATGACCAAGAAGCAAAGTTCAAATCAATCTTCTTTCACATTTTGTCTTCACACTTTGAAGATGTTTTTATGTTGACTTTGTTGGATTTGACACCTTGCTTTGACTTTTTTGTCTAGTATAATCTTCAAATTATGTTATTAAAATTCTTTTCCAGGAAAAACATAGTTGTTGGACTATGATATCACCTACCATGTTTTGACTTTTTTCTGTCTAATGTATGTTATCATTATCTATTGGGAGATGATTGGTGCACAATAGAATTTGTCTATACACAAGTAGTTAACATCGTAGTATAAGTTGATAATGCATAAGGTGTTGTCTGTGGACAATTTTGTTGTTTACGAATCATGACTCTTTTCAAATTGTCAATTTCCTGCTATTACTCGATTAACTATCTATATCGTTTCATGAACTTGATTATATATTTATTATATAAGCTATACAAATTGTCAATTGACCAAAATATTATTGGTTAAATAACACAGTTCATCGATGTTGGCACGATGATATCACCGACGGTGTATGCAAGGCGCAGTCTCTGCCATCTAATGTGTGATCAACCAGATGCAGCTCTGCGAGATGCAATGCAAGCTCAATGTGTGTACCCCGATTGGTCAACCGCTTTCTACATGCAAGCAGTCGCTCTTGCCAAGCTTGATATGCACAAAGATGCAGTTGATATGTTGAACGAGGCTGCTACCCTCGAAGACAAAAAACGACCCAAATGATCAATTCCGTTTCATTCTCTTCTTGTAAGCATATCCTGATGATTGTTGTTGTGGTTAAGTAATAGTTGTGGGAACGAATAACCGAATCGTCGTCTTCTATTTATTTATTTTTCATTTCTATGATCCAGAAGGAATGTGTGTGAATGAGAAGCAAACATGTACATTATATCAAATTTATCAAACTTATGTTACTACATGAAAAACGAGTGTAAGTTTAGGAGATGTAGAGTTCAGCTTTGCCATCACTGAAAAGGCTCACGAATTCTTCCCCGTCAACCGTTTCTTTCTCGATTAGGAGTTGAGCAAAGCTTGTGCAAAATATCGATTTGTGTCGTGATTATATTCGTGGCCCTTGCGTATGAAGCAAACATGTACATTATATTAAATTTATCAAACTTATGTTACTACATGAAAAATGAGTGTCTTAAGTTTAGGAGATGTAGAGTTCAGCTTTGCCATCAATGAAAAGGCTCATGAATTCTTCCCCGTCAACCGTTTCTTTCTCGATTAGGAGTTGAGCAAGCTTGTGCAAAATATCGATTTGTGTTGTGATGATATTCGTGGCCCTTGCGTATGCCTTTTCAACGAGTTCCCTCACTTCTGCATCCACGATATCAGCAGTAGCCATGGAATAATCTTTCTGAGATGACATCTGCAAATCATCATTTCAATATTAGCAGCAGGAAATTCTAAAAGAAACTAGTAACAGGTGCCAACGACTAGGCTGCCTTGGAGTTGGTTACGCGTGTATTTAGACGTATATAGATATCAATGCTTTTTTTGAGTACCTGTTGACCCAAGAATGGATTTCCGCCACCACCGCCTATAGCTACCTGACCGATCTTCTTGCTGAACCCAAACCTCTCCACCATTTGCCTTGCGACACGAGAAACTTGCATGAAGTCGTTTGATGCTCCCGTTGTAACATTTTCTTTTCCAAAAATAACCTCTTCAGCAACCCTGGAATAGAGTCGCCATTTAAAACCATTTCAGTATCGAACTTGCTTTCTTTAAATTGAAAATTATAGACCTACCTTCCACCAAGAGCGACCGCCATTTGGTTTTCAAGGTAGCTTCTGCTGTATAAACCAGACTCGAGCCTTTCTTCACTTGGGGCGAAAAAGGTAAGACCACCAGCTTGACCACGAGGAATGATGGATATCTTTGCTACAGGATCGTATTCTGGCATCAGGGCACCAACTAATGCATGCCCAGCCTCTGCAAAATTACCACGACAGTTATCCTTTTTAGTAAAATGTCTAAAATACCCTTGTGCCAGAACCAATAGTCACGATGATAGTAATAACAAAAGTGGTTAATTTTACATGAAAATCGCCCAAAAAACAAAAAGTGCAAGTTTCATACTATTACTATGATAAATGACTGACAGGTGACAATTTGCAATTCTCAAAATACTGAAAACCGAGGGTGTAAAAGGCACACCCTGTTGTGCAACTAGCTTAAATGTGGTTCAACAAGCATAATGTCTAAAATAGTAAAATACCGTTCTTGCAGATCAATGATAAGGTCAATACTTGTAATTGTTATGGGCAATGAACAAATATACAATTTCACCTTGAAAATTTTCGAAGACTGAAACAATGGAACTCTCAAAGGACAGAGGGTGTAAAGTGTAAAGCATGTTCATCTTGATGCAACTAGTTAGATGTCATTTACCAGATATGTTTTGCTCTTACCAAAATGTCCAATATACCGTTTTTGCAGGGTCAAGAGAATAATATCAATAGCTAAAGTGATTTGGCAATGAACAAACAGGAATGTGCGGTTACCATGATATGCAACAAGCTTCTTTTTCTCTTCAGAGACGACAGCGTTTTTCTTTTCTGGGCCAGCAATGATTCTCTCAAGAGCATCTGCTATCTCATCTTTGCTTATTTCCTTGAGTTCACGCCTGGCGGCAAGAATGGCGGCTTCATTCATAAGGTTTTGCAAATCAGCACCAGTGAAACCTGGGGTTCTCCTAGCAATTTTATCAAAATCCACATCTTTTGCAAGTGCCTTTCCCCTTGAGTGCACCTGCCATATACAAAAAAGTTACATTCCAATCTCATGAATATGGAGAAATTTCACTACTAGTAAACTGTCTATAAAACCCTTCTATCAAGACAAAACAAGATTCTTCGAACCAAAATCAATGGCATTACTATACTATCTTATAAGGATGACAATGGCCAAATCAGTGGTTTTAGCTTGTATGCACCAAGTGGCATTAGTACAAAACTATCTATTAATTTTAATTGAATTCAAGTAACTTACTAACTTTTAGCCGACATATATATGATTTATCAATCAACTCAAGTAATAACATATTCACAACAAAGTGTCATTTTTCGCACCAACCTAGATGGGTGACATCACGGGTTGGGTAACAAGTTCAGGCATAGCACCGACCCAGTAACACCTTATGTCCCTCTTTTTGTATTTGTAGAAATTTAATATGTTAAACAAGATTACAACAAAAACTATTTTAATATGTATAATGAGACAATGATCAATGTTGTTTAGTTGTTACGGCATCTAACCTAGGTACTGCTACACTCAAACACTTTAAATGAACGGTATTTTAGTTATTTTAACATTTCCTCATTTAAAGCGCTTAGGTTAGGTGCTGCTAACCACGAATCATTTCCACATAAATAATGGGTAATCTCTTAAAAAACGAAATGATTTATGACATTGGTAAGCATTTGAACATGTTTAATGTTTAGCTAATTTCTAAATTCGCCCCCTTTGACCCATTATCAGCAAATGCATCCCAAAACGGTTTCCGTATAAATTAGTTGAAACGAAGAACAATATAGCAAAGAATTCAAGAAAATGGAATGCAAAAAAGATCAAACCTGAAGAATCTTGACTCTTCCAGCAACATCAGGCCTATCAACAGTCACCTGCCTATCAAATCTCCCTGGTCTCAACAAAGCCGAATCAAGAACATCAGGCCTGTTAGTAGCAGCCAAAACAATAACACCAGAATTACCCGAAAAACCATCCATTTCAGTCAACAACTGGTTAATAGTTTGTTCCCTCTCATCATTCCCACCACCCAAACCTGCCCCTCTTTGCCTTCCTACTGCATCTATCTCATCAATAAACACAATACAAGGTGCTTTCGATTTCGCCTTCTCAAATAAATCTCTAACTCTAGATGCACCAACACCCACAAATAATTCAACAAATTCAGATGCTGCACATGAGAAAAATGGCACACCAGCCTCCCCTGCAACCGCCCGAGCCAAAAGGGTCTTCCCTGTTCCTGGTGGTCCAACCAACAAACACCCTTTTGGGATTTTAGCTCCTAAAGCAGTATACTTATCAGGGTTTTTCAAGAAATCAACAACTTCTTGTAACTCCAGTTTAGCCTGATCAGCTCCGGCTACATCTGCAAACGAAACTCCGGTTTCAGGAACTTCCTGAAACTTAGATTTCGACCTCCCGAAATCCATCGGCCCGCCGAGTCCACCGGGACCGCCAGGCCCACCTTGTGACCGGCGAAACAAGAAAAACAAACCGCCAAAAGCTAACAATGGAAACAACAAATTACCAATGAAACCTATCAACCCATTACTTGATTCCCCTTCAGAAACAGATATATCAACACCATTCATTGCCAATATATCAATAAGATCTGGGTCATTTGGGACAACCACGGAGGCTCTACGGCCGTCAACAGCGGTGAGCTGAAGAACACCACCGTCTTTGTTAAACCTAACCCTTTCGACTTTCCCCTTCTTGACTGCATTCAAGAACTCGCTGTACCTCCACTGACTACCTTCTGGAAGGTCGGAATTGGATTGGGGTTTTGGTGCGGTGAGGACATTTGATTGTGAAAAGGGTAAGGAATTTGTTGACTGGTTTTGTTTAACTAACTCAGCTTGAAGTGGGGCTTGTGGTGGGGGTGGTGGAATATCAGTATCAGCTAAAGCTTGTGGTGCTGTGATTGAAGAAAATAGAAGAGCAGCTAAAGTGGCCTTCGATTGAAGATTGATATCTTTTGAAGAATTGGGTTTCTTGCTTAGAATTGATTGGGGAATCACAAATCTATTTCTTAACGATTTCTGGGTTTTGGGTGTTGGGGTTGAGAGTAAAACATTTGAGCCGAAGAAATTGGAAGAAAGAATGGTGTTGGTGGCGGAAGCCATTGATGAAGATTTGGAGGTTTTTTGGTTGAGATTCTTCTTGGAAATTGATGAATCAAGTGTATATATACTGGCTAATCGTGTGAAAAGATGCAATAAAAATGGGGTTCTGATTGAATTAGAAGAAGAAAGGAGTTTGATTTTTATGTGAAGGGTGTAAGGGTTTCATGCATCAACCAAAGCCATAAGTTTTGAGTGATGGATTAGATTTCATATACGTGTTCTTATCATCACCCTGTTTTCTTACATTAGATTTTTCTCTTTTTCCTCACTTTTTAGTTTTTTATGCCTTTTATCACTTTTTTATTCCCAAAAAAAAAAAAAACACACACACACTTACACACACTTACACACACTTGGGCTAAGTTAGCTTCAAAATCACTTGAAGAGAATATATATTAAAAGAAAATAGGTTATAATATTATCATTTCACTTTTAATTTTTTTTCTCATTAGTCATTCGTTTTTATTTTTTAAAATGGCTAACGAATAAAGAACTTCTTACGTCAAAAGCTTTAGGCCGTGAATTTTGAGTTAGATATGTATCTTAATTAGAAACAATTACCTATCTTCTTAATCAGGTTTCATGTCATTCAAAATCATTCTTCATGAAACCCTAATTCGTGATTTAACTATTATCGCAAATCTGTTGGACAATTTACATCAACTATTGGATCGTATGTCAATTCTTAATTTCACTAACAACTATCGGCGTAGATCTATAATTATATCAATTTTTCTTTATATTCCGATTTTCATGAATGTTTCTTAATTTGTTATCGATGTATGAATTTATTATAAGTGAAATATTTCAAACCACAAACATTTAAATTTACATTAACAATCCCTTATGTTTATATACAGGGTATTAAGCTAGTTTGTTAATTCCAAGTGACTTAATTCCGTCTTTTTCGGATTCGATTAGTAAGAAAAAAACAAACTCAAATACAGAGATAGTATTAGAAAGAATTCGTTTAGAACCAGATGGGATGTTTCTTCATATAAATATTGTAACAATTAAATCTTTTTACCATATGAGTTACCTCAAGCTATATAAAGAACCAAAGGATGGAGATAGAAGATATTACATATACTATCAATAAGAATTGAGAAAGAGGCGTAGATAGAGGAGGCTGAAGGGTTCTAGGCCTCCCTAATTAGCCCAAAGTCTTTGTATAATATAAGTCAAGTCCAACTACTTTTTATTAAGTTGATCCTCAAATAAAATTAAAAACTCAATATAACACCAAAATAAACAATGAAGATTTTAAGATTGCCTTTGAGGGTCGAAGGTTTTTTTATTTTATTTACTTCTCGAGATGTTTTGAATGATAATTTATTCTGCTGCCAATACTTCGATTGATATTTATTCTCTGTTTTGCAATTCTGCTTTTGCAGCTTTTTAATTTGAATGTAAATTTTGTTTTTGATTATATCAAAACCAAACCATCAAAAAATCTAGAAACTAGAAGAAATGAGAGTAACATATTTCACTGTCTAGTTTATAATATTGAATTATAAAATTCAATGTAATAAAGAACCTTTTGTTATTGAATCGTGAGTCAAGAGTTTGTAGTGAACAATTTTTTTTTGTTATTGAATTATTTAATCACCAATCATGAGTTATCGTTATTATTTTACTTTTATGAGCCGAAATTTTGTTTTAGTTAATATATTTTTACAAACAATTTAATTAATGACAAAACGATTGATTTTAAGTGTTATTTTAACACGAAATTTCTTGTCTTTAAACGAAATTTCATTAACTATTTATTTATCTCACCAAACAATCAAAATTTTTTACATCATTCATATATTATGAGTGCGTACCATTAGTATACGAAGACTCCATATGTAGAAACCTGCTTAAGGATGTAACTAGACACAATGGATTCAATTTAGTTATTGAACAAGTATATGTACAACAAAGTAGCAATTTGATTCATAGGTGAACTTGGATCGATCAACATTTTATTGCGTGTTATTACTTGCATATTAGGTTTCTTAATATTGATAAATTTGTTTATAAAGAAAATTCCCTAGGATTCCAACTAGTTTGTACCTTTTTTTTCAACTTATGTAACAATTTTTAACTTTCTCTTACAAGGTAAACTATCTATGCAATTTGGTTCAATAATTGCAAAGAATGATCTGTTACTCGTTTAAACCGGTAACATTTTTAATTTTGTAAGTAATTTAGTTTTTTTTTCAATTTGTATAACATTTGATTTTTTTAAAATAATATTATTATTAGTATTAATATTATAATACTTCTGATAAGAACTGTTATTGTTGTTGTAACTATCTAGATTCAAAAACTTGGTTTTATTTGTAAAAATATTCTCTTTTGTAATTTTTAACTTTTAATTTATTTGACATTTTATTAAACTGTTGTCGTTGTTGTTGGTGTTATAGTTATCCTTTATAGAAAAAAAATCTATATTTTACTAACTGCAATAAAATTTAGGGTTAAAGTTATGAAATAACATGAATGTTTCACCTATGATTCAATATGATACGTAAAATTTTGTTTAAATATATACCCCTTATGTTTTAAAAAAAGTGTCATTATACCTATTTCTACTATGCAACTTTTCAGCGGGTTAGTAAGTCGATTTCAAAAACATGAAAACCAAAAAAGAATTTTTTTTGCTCCATTTTGATTGTTCTGCCCACTTCTCTTTTATAGATTATAGTAGGCATATGATAATCTTTTTACCTTTAAAAAACAAGTCAAAGAAAATTCATTAAGGGTCCGTTTGGTTCGCGGAATGAATATGAAGAAATTGAAATTTGACCAAGGAATTGGAATTCATTGGAATTTGAATTCATAAGAATTGGAATTTGTGAAAAACTATATCTTGTTTGGTTAGTAAAGACCAGAATTGAATCTAACAAAAAATAAATTAATTCAATATGTATAAACTAAAATAAATTATACAATCAACCGCCCACCACCCCTTACCCCCTCCGCCACCATACCCCACCCCTACCCCCAGCCCACCTCTACCCCCTACCTCCACTCTACCACCCTA
>JAUEJL010087837.1:0-14563 GCA_032274825.1 Drosophyllum lusitanicum
CAATCCCCGGTGTGTGACCCAATAGGCCTATGCATCATCGGTAGTGATATTGGCGTACGTGTGTCAGCGGGCATACTCCAACAGATTATACCTTGAAGTAAGTTGTAGAGATAATATGAGTAGAGAGAAACACACACTACACCTTTTGAGCTAAAGCTTGAATATATTGAATTGCATGCAAAGTGTGGTCTAGCGTATAATGGCCCTTAGCGATATGCCTATTTATATGCAAAGCCTCACACGGCTTTTTCTACATTTTTAAACTAACAATTCCACATATAGAATTAGAAAATAGTCTCGAAACACTTGAGATGTATTCTTTTCAAACAATAGTGATGAGTTATTTGAACAATGTATTTCTAAATCTAAAAAGTGTACTTTGTGTCACTGTCAAAAGGAAACCTTATCACATTCTTCAACAACCATTTCAAATTCCACACCTTCAACTGTCTCATCCACTCAAGCAAAAGGAAAGATGAAGATGGAAGAAGAAGCTCCTCGTCAACATCCACGAGTACTTCATCATCGTGATAAGGCGTCAAAAGCAGACAACCGAACTCCATTTCCGAATCACACCTCAAATCGGTGAATAAAACACAATTTGTTTAAATAAACAAACAAAAACCATGTGTCATTCCTATTCAACACAATCTTCACAAAAGCGCATCTAACAAATTTTCTCATGTTTAAGATTTAAAGATGGATGAGAGAAAAATGATAAAATGTAAAAGGGAGCAAAACTGGAGAAAGGTTGTACCTAGGTCTGCTAGGATGTGTACTGACTTTACACAAAAATGTCATCAAATTAATGCTTTTTCAAATAACTTTAATCTGGAGAATGAAATGGAAAAGTTGGCTTCAACATCTTTGTGTGTGAGTAATGGCTGTTTGCATGGTCAGTATGAGTTTAAGAGTTCATATGACAAATTGATAAAATCATTTGAAATTAAACCATGTGAGAGTTGGAGAGTTCCATATGAAAATCAATGCCATGTCCCATTCATTAATTCGAGGCGTGTAATCATTCATCAGTGGGTCTCAAAACATGCATTGTACATGATGAATCGCTAGAATTACACAAATCGCTTACTCACAGTAAGAGAACTGGAAGCGTACAAGCGTGGTGGATACAAGAAAACTCTCAAGGCTTGTCACTCTACTGAAGATGGAAAGTGGAAACCAAATTCTTCACGAAAACCAAGAATACAATCTTTTGTCACATCAGAAAAAAGTCAAACAAATGTCAAATCAGACAAAATCCAAACCAATTCCAAGAAACAACAACCAAAATCATGGAAAGTCACTTCCTACATCGAAACCCAAATCACAGATTCAACATCAAGTGTGGAAACCAAAGACAAAGACAAAATCTTCACCTCCAGGGAGGGAATGTGTTAAAATACCTCTCCCAATTGTTTGAGAAATTGTTCCTAATCCTTTTTGGATTAAAAACTCAAAGTTCACTACTGAAGAACAAAAGAACCAACGGATCTCAAAGAAAAACATTAACTGTATTGTAAAAGAGGTCAATGATTTGGGTAAAGGTAACATGCAAGGACCCATTGCAAGATGGGACCAAAATCTTCTTTGTTTTCCTTGTGCAGGAACCTAATCTTTGGCACCTGGACTCGAGATGTACCAAACATATGACCGATGACAAGAGTCTTCTCCAAAACTTCGTTCCTAAATACTCCGGGATGTACTTTTATGGAATGACAATGTTGCACCGATACTTGGGTATGGAGATATCATCAAGAAAAATATAAAAATAAAGAAGGTTTCTTTTGTTGAAGGTTTTGGTCACAATCTTTTTAGCATTGGACAATTCTACAATAAAGGTTTGGAGATGACATTTAATAAGAATTCTTGTTTAGTCACAACCAAAACTAGAGATGTACTTTTGTCTGGTACTTGAAAGTCCAATCTCTACTCTATTGACTTGAACAACTATGATGCAAAAACTTCAGTGTGCTTACTCAGCAAGGCTTCATCAGATCTAACTTGGTAGTGGCACAGGAAGCTCTCTCACCTTAATTTCAATAGTATCAACAAACTTATGACTGGTGATCTACTGAGAGGCCTGCCAAAGTTAAAATTCAACAAGGATCATCTATGTGCAGATTGTGAAAAAGGAAAAATGAAAAGAATCTCTCACAAGACAAAAAAGGTTTCAAGCACAAAGAAACCGATGAATTTGCTGCACATGAATTTATGTGGTCCGATGAGAGTTCAATCACGCAGTGGGAAATAGTACATCTTGGTAATTGTCGATGATTATTCAAGATATACTTGGGTCAAGTTTCTAAGGTTCAAGGATGAAGCTACACAGATAATCATCTCCTTCATCAAACAACAACAAAATAGATATGAGCAGAATGTGTGTGCCATTAGAACTGATAATGGTACTGAGTTCAAGAACAAGAATCTGTATGCATATCTTAACCTGGTAGGGATCACACATCAATTCTCTACAGCATACACTCCACAACAAAATGTGGTGGTAGAACGACGCAACCGAACTCTGGTTGAGGCTGCTCGTACTATGCTTTCTTATTCTGGTCTCCAGCCTTCCTACTGGACTGAAGCAATCAGCACGGCGTGCTATACGGAAAATCGTTCTTTCATCCATAAACGCTTTAATAAAAGACCTTATGAATTGGTAAACGGCATTGTTCCTAATATTAAATATTTTGACATATTTGTTAATAGGTGCTTTGTACTCAATGCAAAGGATAACCTAGGAAAATTCGAGGCTAAGGCTGATGAAGCAATTTTACTTGGTTATTCTAAAAAATCTAAAGCCATTCGAGTTTTTAACAAAAGAACGAATTCTATAATGGAAAGCATCAATGTAACATTTGATGACATGTTAGATGTTACATCTTTTCAAATAGAAGTAAATGAAGTTGCTTCTGGACAAGTTAGTTCAAGACTGGTTCTTCAAAGAAAAGAAACAAATAATGATCTTAATTTCACTGAATATGATTTAGATTTCATATTTGATTTCTTACAATCTGAATCTAATGTTGTTAATTCTGGCGACAGTAATGATGTAGTTACTCCGACTACAACTTCAACGAAGGTCGACAACTCTACGTCATATCCTAGCTTGTATACTCCGTCTACATCAACTGTCAGTCCAGCAATTGTACCTCATGAACCTCATTATGAGAGTACTCCCAATTTTGATTCAGATCCTAATATTACTCACGAGGATTCTGAGTTAGGAGCCAGATTATACGAATTCTTTCCTCCAATAAATAACCCCCGTGAGATTAGATGGACACGATCCCTTACCAAAATCACAAATCATAAGAGACATAAATTCTGATGTAAGGACTCGTTCTGCCACGGCAAATGATTGGCTTCATTCAAGTTTCCTGAGTATGATTGAACCCACAAAAGTCTCACATGATCTTAAGGTTGGTGATTAGGTGATTGCTATGCAAGACGAGCTCAATCAATTTGAAAGATTATAAGTTTGGAGAATTGTCCCCTTACCAGAAGGTAAATCCATTGTTGGTACCATGTGGATATTTATGAGCAAATGAGATTCCGATGGAGTAGTGGTGAGGAACAAAGCTAGGTTGGTTGCAAAAGGATACAACCAACAGGAGGGAATTGATTATGACGAAACGTTTGATCTGTAGCTAGGATATTGGCTATAAGATTATTTCTAGCCTATGCTGCCTATAAGAGCTTTAAGGTTTTTCAAATGGATGTGAAGACAACTTTTCTCAATGATATTCTCAAAGAGGAGGTATACGTGTCTCAGCCAGAAGGCTTCGTGAATCCCAAATTACCGAATCATATCTATTTTCATCACAAACCATTATACGGACTGAAACATGCCCCGAGAGCTTGGTATGATGTTTTATTAGAATATCTACTAAGTGAGGGATATATCAAAGGAAAAACTGACACCACTCTGTTTTCAAAGGTCAAAGGAAAAGACTACATTCTAGTACATATTTATGTGGACGATATATTTTTTGGTTCTACAAACCCAAAGTATAGTGATGAGTTTGCACTTACAATGCATAGTCGTTTTCAAATGAGTATGATGGGAGAGATGAATTTCTTTCTTGGATTACAAGTGAAACAACTATGTCATGGAATTTTCGTAAATCAATCCAAGTACATTAATGACTTGTTAAAGAAATATGACATGCATAGTTGTTCATCACTATCAACCCCAATGGTTTCCAAAACAAAACTGTCTGCTGATCTAGACGAAAAAATAGCAGATTTAAAAAACATACAGGGGTATGATAGGCTCATTACTATATCTGACAGCAAGTAGACCAGACATTATGTTTTCTACATGTCTTTGTGCTAGATTTCAGGTGAATCCAAAGGTGTCACATCTTCTGGCAGTTAAAAGGATTCTTAGATATCTCAAGAGTACCCCTGATCTAGGTCTGTGGTATCCAAGAGATTCTAGTCTATAGTTATATGCCTACTCAGATTCAGATTATGTTGGTTGCATGCTTTACAAGAAGAGTACATCGGGCAGTGCACACTTTCTAGGTGATAGATTGGTATGTTGGGCCTCCAAGAAGTAAAACTGTGTGTCAACTTCAACTGCTAAGACTGAATATGTTGCTGCTGCAATGTGCTGCTCTTAGAGTTTGTGGGTCCAGATACAGTTATCAGACTTCGGCTTGCAGTATGACAAGATTCCTTTGTTGTGTGACTCACACTCTGGCATTGCTATCTCATGCAATCCTGTTCACCACTCCAAAACCAAGAATATTAATATTCGGTATCATTTTATAAAAGACAATGTGGAAAAAGGTTTAATTGAATTACATTATGTTAAAACTGAAAATCAACTAGCTGACATATTCACCAAATCATTAGACAATACTCGTTTTAATGCGTTAGTGTGTAAGTTAAGCATGTTGAATTTTAAAATCTGACATTCTATTATTCAATTTAATTTCTATTGTCTTTACATTATCATATGTGAGTGGATATTATACTTCATTTGTTCCAATGCAGAAACAGAAAGCAGAATTCGAGGGGGAGTGTCAACCATCAATACAAGTTACGCACACTTGTCGGGGGAGTTACTACACAAACTTTTTGAAAATTCAAAAATATCAAAAATTTCAAAATTACAAAAATATTTTCACATCCAGCTTATATAAAAAATTCAAAAATATTTTCAGTTTGTTGTTTTGTTTATATTTTGAATAAAAGAAAAGTCAAAACAACCGTTCACAAGTTTTACAAGACTTTGAATTCGTAATGTGATTAATCATTCAGACTTCGAACACGAAACATGATTATTTGTAACGACTTCGCACTCGAAACTTGAAAGATATGAAGGCTTCGAGCACCTAATTTTCTTTCAAGTTGACTTCGAACTCAAAATGAAAGAAGTTCTTAAGACTTCGAACTCGAAGTCTGATAGTCCATGAAGGCTTCGAGCGCCTTATTGAGTGCATGAAGACTTTGAATTCGCACGATTAAGGATTATGAAGGCTTCGAGCGCCTCTTTCAAATGTAGACCACTTCGAATTCGAGGACAAGTCTCATAGTTCACTTCGAATTCACAACCAAGTGACACCGGTCACTTCAAATTCGAAGTTAATAGACTTCGAGTGCTCTTTCATTCGAAGTCAATACACTTCAAGCGCTCAATCTTTCAAAATTCCAATACACTTTGAGAGGATGTCTTTGTTTCTATAAATAACCACTTCGAACGGATCGTCTTCTTCACGTAGTCAAATTTTTCGCATTCAAAAGAGCAAAAATAAAACACTTCAGTTTCTGGTTACTTATTTTCAAGCGATTGCCTCGAAGTGCTGTCCGATTTTTCAACATTTTAAGTATATAACTCGATTCTGAAACCTAAGGTATACTTACCAAGTGCCTAGGAATCATTAATGCACATATTTTGGACTTAACTTCGAACCTTTAAATCAAAATCGCAAGAACAACGGGAATTCGAAATGACTTGTTCGACATGCATTTGATCTTGTTAATGGACATTATTGTTGCGATGGGATTAGGGAACACTTGAAGAACATAAATAAACAACAAATTTTTCAAAAATGAAAAGTGTGTTCTTCGGATGTTTGAAGATTAGTGTTTGATTTCAAAATCTGTCAAAATCATCATGTTATGGAATGAATTTGAAAATTTTTAGTGTTACAAATGTGTTTAGATTCATGAATTCATTGAGAAACATGTGTCAAAACATATATTTGATAACATTAAATCATACTTTGCCATTGACATATTTCGGGAGTTATGGCAAATTTGTGAAATTTTACAAAAATTTTCCAAAATTCAAAATTGGTCAACTTTTGATTAAAAGATCAAGTTTAATCAAAGTTAGACTATTTGTGAGGAGTATCACACTCTGGGATAATCTTTCATTGTTACCTGTTTACAATCTCTAGTCTTTTTATTGATTCAACAGGATAATGGTTGTAAGGGAAGATGTTCCGTCTCATATCGTTCTTCGACGGCCAGCCTAACCCATAACCCGGATGACCAATTGCTTACCCCTGAAAAATTCTTGTCTGTTGTCACACACGATAACAACCACTTCATAAACTTCACCCAATTCAAAAATCCAAACTTCCCAATTGTGTCTTAAATCCTTAAAGTTCACCCACTCCGCCATGTTTTAACCTATGATCCTTCAACTTCTGCCACCTATGTTCCTCAAATTTATGTTCAACAATTCTGGAACACTGCTCATGTCCACACCAACTCTTAAACGGGAAAGGTATTTGTCCGAGGGGACGTTGATCATTTTACAATAATTGTGACTGCTTAAAGGCTGAGGGAGATCATGAGACTTCCTACTGTTGATAGTCGGGCTCCTTTCACTGACTTTCAGGAAATTCTTGATGAATCAACTGCATTGGAAGGCATTCGTGCTATGGGTTACAATGGTGAATTACTGATGAGATCACACTTCAAAAAAATCAATCTTCACCCGCTATATTATTACTTTATGACTATTCTTCAGCGGTGTCTCACACCCAAGCACACAGGATATGAGTATCCCAACTCAAATCAAATCAAATTGCTCTATGCTGCAGCTAATCATCTTCACATTGATTATGCTAGCTTATTTTTCTATGATTTGGTACAGTCCATGGAGAACAAAAAACTGATATTAAGCATGTCAAAGGCAGATTCTTGGCGTATCAACGATTCTTGGCGTATCAACGATTCTTGCCGTATCAACGATTCTTGCCGTATCAACTATTCTTGTCGATGATCATACAATTTGCTATGGACCGAAATGGGGAGATTCCACGGCGGGCAACTCACAGTGCAATCAAGCCCAAACAAATTTTGTATGTAAAAGCTTTGACAGGAGAACATCCGGTGGAACCACCACCATTTCCTATATCTTTGTTAGATTTGTGTGAGTAGAATGATGTGGTGGTGCGTGATAGGGAGAGTATAGGTTTAGCTCCTATGGTTTTTCCAGAACCGGAATTACCTACCCAGGAGCCACTAGTACCCAGTGAGGATATAGATGACAGAACTCAGACATCTCAGGGAGATGCTGAGAGGGGCGTGTAGAGTGATAAAAGCATTAAGAGGGGGTGCAGAAGGTTTTGGTGATACACATAGCGAGGGAGATGAGGTGAATACGCCTGAGTAGGTGTTTGATTTTGAGCATGAGTACATAAAATTGATAGAACCAGAACAACAAGTTGATACCTCTACAGCTATACTGCCCGACTTTGAAACAGAATCTTTGGGTATAGCTACAACAGGCCCTGATGTTGAGATGCTGGTAGTTGATACAGCACAGAAAATGATTAAGGAACAAAATGATTCGGATGAGTTCTTATATGACTATTAACTTGAGATTCGATACGAAGAGGAAGAGGAGATAGAAAAAGAAATAGAGTATGAAACAAAGAGTGTGAGAAAAGAAAACTTGAGTGCTGAGGGACCCCCAGCCATTATAAGTCGGGAAGCCACAACTGCTACTGGTGCTACCATTGTTAGTACTGGTATTGAACAATTCGTGGCAGGTACTTCACCGGGCAATCTTAGTGATCCGGGCTATATTACCCAAACCAAATTCCAAGCCATACTTCAACCGATACATGAGAAATTAGATTCCATCCAACCAACACTTACCTCGATGAAACCAAAAGTTGACGATGGTACGGGCTTATCTGTAGACACTCTCAAAAGTCTACTGCTTGGAAAATTACTGGAAAAGGCACTCTATAGTGAACAAAACCTGGATTCAATTGAAACACTTCAAAAAGAGCAAATTTATAAGGGCAGCAACCTAGATGAATTCAAGGAACACATACAGAATTCCATGGAGGATTTGGGTAATGGGTTTTATTCAAAAATGGATGCGGTTGAAAATAGATTGACAATATTGGAGAATACATGCAAAACACAAGTTGCAGGGTCAAAGAGAAGGCATGATGACGATGATCCAGATCATGATCGCCATGAGGGGGAGAAGTGGGCTAGAACTTTGACCTTCACGCCATTGACACAACTATTATCCACAGCTTTGGGTCTTGGAGGTGTTAGTACTGAAACCTCTACTCATCAACAACAACAACAACGACGACAACAACAACTCACAAACTTTCCTGAATTCTCATTTGAAACACAAGAAGAAGGTGAAAAGGAAGTGTCTGATGAACTATTGAAGGAAATTGATGATTTTTCATTCTCAAAGCTACCTAAGGAAAGAACACCAGTTCAAATAGTTGACAGATTTAATGATTTCCCTCCCGAGAAACCTAACATGAAAGCTAGTTCAAAGGTTGCAAAGCCTGCGAAAGAGCTTGTTACAAGAAAACAGATGGAGGAGGCAATAAGAAAGCTAGACTTAACAAGGGTGTTACAAGACGTATCTGAGGAAGTACACAACTTATTCCCTCCTGAGCCAAAACAATTCCAAGTGTCTGCTGCTGACATCTTGAGGAAAAATCAACAAGTAGAGTAGACTGAACTTCAACAATCAACATCCGAATGGCCTATGCCTCGAGGTTTCCTGCAATCACCTGCCGTTTATCCCTATGGTGATCTTGGTTCGGATAAAAATAATATGTTTACTCATGAAGCCATGAAAAACCCTATCTGGGGCAAGTACGGAGTAAATGCAACCTTTCTTGAAGACCGTATTCCTACAATCTATGTTGATCAACTGGAAAACCATACTCCTCCAGAGCTAAGGGATTTGGATGATCATCAGAAAAGGAGATGTGAGCACATATTGAAAGAATATCAAACTCCAAGACATCAAATCATCTCAGATTATCCAATCTCAAAGTTGCTAAGGGTCTCTACCCAGAAATCACTAAACTATAAGTTTATTGTTTATGAAGTTAAAAGAGCTAACGGTCAAAAGATAAAACTGAATGAAGCAGATCTCAGACATGTCAGACTCTACGACATTGAATTCCTTTATGAAGAATTATCTACAAAAGTCAACAAACTTTATGAAGAGCAACTAGGGAAAACTGCACTGATGAAAAACATGAAATGATTTATCCAATTTCTTCAAGGGCACGATATGCAGCTCGGTGCAGAAAGCAATCAAGTCAAAGTTAATCTTCTTAGACCGATGCAGAGCCTTCCAAACATTGAAAGTCTTAAGGAGTTTATAGTAATAGATGAAAACCACAAGGAGTTTGCTAGACATCGAGGTGTCATCTTCAGGAATCAAAAAAAGAAGAAAATCTTCATCGGATTCTTTGATATGATGGCATACTCAGATGGTACCCTGAAAATCTTACAGCACAAATTTCAACAACAATTGTGGAGCTCACAAGAAATAACAACTGAAGCTGAACAAGAAAGAATAAACCAGGCTGTAGAGGTGATCAAGCGAACACTTGACAGCAAGAGAACCATTAGAAGGTGGCAGGTGGCATTTGGCATTAGGAACAGATCTATCTTGTAATATCTTTAGTTTCTTTTTCTTTTGTAATAGGGTATCTCTCTATTAGGGGGAGAATGTTAGATTTAAAAATATAGAGATAGACCTTGCCTATCCCTTTAGTATATATAGGGATATGGCCCTTTGTAATTCTTAACTTTTGCAATACAAACCTTCTCATTCCAAGCAAAGGTTCAAGGTGTAGTGTGTGTTTCTCTCCAATCTCCTTTACAAACACTTGATTTACGGGAATTATCAAATTTTCAATTATACAGCTTGCAAATATTTGATCTTTTAAGAAATTTCAAAGCATGATTCTTGGGAATGTTTTTGCACTAGTGACAACTTTTATTCTTTCACAATCAATCTCCTAACTTTTGTTCTGTAAGATCCGTTATGCAACCGACTCATAATTAATGTTACTGTCCCTTTTTGACTAAATATATTATATAACTAGACCCAATGAATGGCTTTTGATGATTTGTCCAATTTGGCTTGCCATTCTTCATTATTTAGTGCTACTCAATCATTTTTCAAATAGTTATTACGGCACTAACTTCTTAGAAGGATTTTGGATCTAGTAGTCCGTTCACTTATATTACCAATGATTTGGTCAATTGGGTGATCCTTAACTTCTCTAGAGTTGATAGGTTCATTAGGCATTTCAGAGGGAGTGCTTCATTATTTTCTTCAACTATGGTTTCATTAACATTAGACTTTGCTAGTTTATGTTCTATAGTTTGTTGTTCATTAAGATCATCGTCAACTAGAGGCATTGAGTTCTTGGTAGGAGTTTCATCAAATGTGACATTTAGGTATTCTTCTAGTACCATAGTTTGTTTATTTAGGACTCTATAGGCTTTGCTATTTAGATAATATCCTAGGAACACACCTTCATAGGCTTTAGGATCAAATTTGGTCAGGTGTTTCTTATTATTTAAAATGAAGCATTTACTACCAAATACTCTCAAATGTCTAAGTGTTGGTTTTCTACCCTTGTATAGTTCATAAGGGTTCTTTTCTAAGAACGACCTAACTAGAACTCTATTAAGTATATATGTTACGGTTGCCACGGTATCTCACCAAAACTTTTGGGAAATTGATTGGTCATTTAGCATGGTACGACTCATCTCTTGGAGTGTACGGTTTTTCCTTTCCACTACCCCATTGGATTGAGGAGTTCTAGGAGCCGAAAAGTTATGAGTAATACCATGTTTGTCACAAAATACTCCAGATTGAAAATCATTATCAAATTCTCTACCATGGTCTGTACAAATGGACATAATCAAGTGACCTTGTTGGTTTTGAATTTGTTTTCCAAGAATCTTGAATTTTTCAAAAGCTTTATTTTTGGATCTCAAAAATAAGGTCCAAGTATATCTTCAAAAATCATCTACAACTACTAGAGTGTAGAAGTTTCCTTCATAGTTTTGAATTGATGAAGGACCAAACAAGTCTATATGCAAAAATTCTAAAGTTCTTTTGGTTGAAACCAAATTTTTAGCCTTATGAGAGGCATGAACTTTCTTTCCAACTTTGCATGCATCATAAAAATGTTTATCAAATTTTAACTTTGTCAAATCATTCACAAGCTCTTGATTGCTAATCTTTTGGATTAATCTCATATTAGCATGACCTAATCTTCTATGCTTCAAAGTATAATGATCATTTAAACATGCAATGCATACTTGGATGGATGGATTATTATTTAGTTCATGTATATAATTCATTTCTTCTTTTCCCTTTAATTAGAATTTTACTATTTATGTTATCATGCTATGATGCTTAGTAAAGATGACATTTAAATCATTGTCACATAGTTAACCAAAACTTATCAAGTTAATACCCAAGTTATCAACATGATCAACATTTGTAATGGTTATTTCGTTATGAGAGATGTTACCTTTACTAATGATTTTACCCCTTAGGTTGCAACCGAACACCACATGACCTCCATCATACTCCTTGTATGAAGTAAATAATTCTTTGTTGCCCATCATGTGCTTGGAACATCCACTATCAAGTATCCTTCATGTGTGTGTAGATGTCCATTTGTGTTCACCTAGCAAATCAAACATTTGATAAATTTGGTACCCAATGTCTCATGGGTCTGGGGTTGTTAGCATCAAACATTCCTACTTTTATCCATCTATATGAGGTATGACATGGTCTAATAGGATATGAACTTGGATATGATTGATAAAATCTTTGATTGTTCCAAGTTGTCGTTTAAAAACAATTTATTCTTCTTTGAGAATGATTTTTATCGTAATAGAAATGGTTGTAGTTTCTTTTAGGTCTAACATTATAATTCCAACCATATCTATTGTTTGGAAACCTTCTTTGATTGTTATTATGTGACATAGAAGATCTAGAAGATTTATCATATCAAATCTCATTCCTCTTTGATTCATAAAATGTTGTCCTTTGATAGTATTATGCTACAGGAATAGTCTTATGACCAT
Source organism: Drosophyllum lusitanicum (assembly GCA_032274825.1). Classification (NCBI taxonomy): domain Eukaryota; kingdom Viridiplantae; phylum Streptophyta; class Magnoliopsida; order Caryophyllales; family Drosophyllaceae; genus Drosophyllum; species Drosophyllum lusitanicum. The sequence continues at coordinate 12,364 of JAUEJL010087837.1, forward strand.
ATGGATGAATGTATGATGATGATTTAGGCTTAAAATCATTTTTCTGATTTTTGCCTCCACGGTCGACCATGGTTGGCTCCAGAGGATGTAGAGTGAACCACGGTCATGGTAGCAGGTGCCACGGTCAACCGTGGTGGTGCCACCGTGGGCAGTTTTTCCTTTTCTTTTTCAAAAACAATCTTTTTAGTGGGACTAGTTGAAAATATACTTTTATTGGTTAAAAATCCTAGTCCACTTTTGTCATTGGACGGTTTTTGAGCACTTAGCATATTATTTAACATCATGCTACTTTTCTCAAATTTTGACTTAGTTTTATCCAAGTCATTTTCACACGTGTGTATCTTTAATTCATCCATCTCCTATGACAAATTTGAAACTTGGTTTTTAGCGTCAAAAATTTCCTTCTTAAGTTCCATAACCAAGTCTTTTAACAAATTATTTTCACATTTATATGTATCTCTTTCAATTATATGAAGATAATATTCATTTTTTAGTTTTGATACATCATCTTTTAAGGAGTCAATTTTCTTGGTTTCTTTTAGAAGTAGGTTTTTACATTTTACAAGTAATGGTGGTCTAGACATAGAATACCCCTCTTTATAGTTTTGACCCATGGATCAACTCAAAATTTGAAAAATAAGTTTTGTAAAAACTTGATAAAATTAAGAGCAACTTGCTCTGATACCAATTGTAGAAACTAGAAGGGGGGTTGAATAGTTTCTACGTCTATTTTTTTTTTAAATTAATCTCTTTAATAATCTTTTATCTAAAAACCTTTATGTTAAACTCTTTAAACAATATATATATTCTTTGTGCACAACGGAATCAATAATCAATAATATCAAACAAGAATATTAAAGTGCATGTATGTAAAGAGTTTAAGGGTTAGAGAGATAACACCGAGATTTATAGTGGTTCGGTTGAACTCCAACCTACATCCACTTCTTGACCTCCGTCAAGGGTTCCACTAGCACAACGTGCACAAAGTCTCCTTAGAACAAAAGAGACCACCGGTTACAATCACTTTATCCGAGGAGTAACCACCTCACAATGCTCTAATCCAAGAGCACCCAGGAGTTCTTCACCAAGAACCCGGAATGCCTCCAACAAGGAATTCTTTACCTACACTGTAGGACTTCCTTGCCTCTACTGAGGTCTTCAACAAATGCCTTCAAAAGCACTTTTACGAGTGTTCTTCACCAAGAACACAAACCCAAGAACAATGTGGGGAATAGTCAAACCCACATGTATCAAAGTTCTACAACTAGAACTATCTCTCAAAGTAATGATTTACAATTTTGCTCACTACACCAACAATGGTGTTTACAAAATAATCACTCACTTTAACCAAATCAAGAGGAAAATAGATTTGGAATTGAAGCTCTCTTGTTTTCTCTCTCTTGATCTCTTTTGCTCTCTTTGAGTTGTTGAAGAAAATATTCAAATCTTGAAGATTAAAACAACTCAAGAATCACACAATCATAAATACGAATTTGTTAGATCACACATAAGTTAGAAGCAGAGTTTGCTAACTTATCATCTTTGGAAGGTTGTTTGCGAGGTCTTGTTGTCTGATGTTTGGTACATTGAGCTTTCGACAGTGATGATTTGGATGTGCTTGTTTTGTGAGATGAAAATGATTCAATGATTTAAGCCTTACCTTTCAATGCGGTTGACTCAGGTGTATGTGATTTGAAAATTTCATTTTCAAAAGAATTAAGTTTTAATTGGAGTTCAAAAAGATTGGTTTCTAGTTTGATGCACTCCCCTCTATATTCTTTACATCTTTCTTTTAAGTCGGCTAATTTTGAGTTCATCTCATTGTTCAATTCAATTAGTAGTTCGATTCTCTCATTTGATCCTACTAATTTTGAGTTGATTAGAGATAGTTCATCTGTGATGGTAATGGGGCTGGAATCAGTGAAAGAAAAACAGTCATCTGTGTGCACGTGGAAGGTGTCTGTACCAGAGGTGCTTGGTGTAGTAGAGTTTTAAATGTGAGTGTTTACATTTACAAGAAAGCCAATTATATCATGTAAAACTGTAGTTTCTAGTTCGTGGTTGATTGATTTATTAAAAAGTTCGGTTTCAACCAATTCAAATTTTCGTTGTAACTCCATGTGAGGAATGTATATGCGAGGTTCTGTTTGAGTATTAGAAACTGATGGCATTGATTCCATTTCGGGTTGTGTGTAACTTT
>JAUEJL010087848.1:0-14560 GCA_032274825.1 Drosophyllum lusitanicum
GTTGGAGGACCAATCCACTTGTGTGACTTGAATCTTGATTGTTTAGGACCAATAGACAATCTAGACTAGTGATAGACTAATCCTAGGTTAAACTTCTAAAAAAGGAAACTTTAATGTGTGTGATTAATGTATAATGGCCATTTATATGTTAATATATGTTTTGTTAACCTAAACAAACATAAAGATTAAGTCTTTCTTGACATGAATTTAAAACCGGCTAATTATGTGTTTTGATCAATCTCATGACCATACGGTTTGTTAAAACCATAATTATTGAGTTATATAATCTGACCATGAGTATAACTAATATAAAAATCGGTATATAGTGATTATATGTCCATTGCACGCATTAATCGAATTAATTAATTAAAAAGAGGTGAAATCGAATCTAGGGAGGGAACCTTCATATTTGATAGTTAAATCCAATTAAAGTTTAGTGCTTTTCAATCTTCTTGACTTTCTTTAAGTGTTTGCTAGTGTTAGGAGTAATTTAACATAATAAAGTTTACAACTTGATTCACAAATCCCCTTTAATTGCTTTATTTGCTTTTGATTGCCTTTTTATTGGTTTATTTAGTTTAATTAATTAATTCTAACTTAATTTAATAAAACCAGATTAACACCCGTCCCCCTTGTGTTCGACATCCGACTTACTTTCTAAACTACAAAACGATTAGGTCCTCTTGCCTATTCGTGCTGTTTTTGGTAAATAAATCGGTAAAATATAAATTTAAAACTAGTACGTAAAACGCACATAAGTAGGTTGGGTGGGGTGGGGTGGGGTAGGAGTGGGGTAGGGGTGGGGGTAGGGGTAGGGTGTAGGGTAGGGGTGTGGTAAGGGTAAGTAGGGTGAGGGTAATATGGTAATTTAGAGATTTCCTTGTTTATGGGATTTGAAAATATAAGGGGGGTGGAAGAATTTAAAAAATCTTATGTCTAAAACATTTGGTAGGATTTCAAGGAAATACTATTATTTGAAATCCTTTACCCCTTTTCCAAACAAATACATGATTTCTCAGGATTTGAAATCCCAATTCCAATAAATCCCAGGAAATACCACAAAACAAACAGGACCTTACCGTTTATCATTCTTGTTCCCATCTATTTAAAAATCACCTCCTCAGCTCATTGCTAGATTTTATATTATATTTTTGAGTTCATTTGTCGGGATGATCATGCCAAAGCTTCTTGCTTTATGTGCTTTTTTTTTGCTGTTAAAAAAAAATTAGTTCATAAACTTATTTGTAAGGTCTCTTTTTTATCGTTTTTTTGCCAATATTGTGATGTAGTTTGTATCAAATTTCTTATAATTCCAAAATGTTATGTTTTTATATATATTTATTTTAGACAATTTTTTAAGGAAAAGCCTCGATATATAAATGGAAATGAAAGAATCTAACTATTTTAGCTCATGTTCTTAAGCCTACAGAAAAACACCACCACTAGTACCCTACTACCCAAAAAATTTCTTCTCTTGTGAGATTTAAGTCCCGATCGGTATGTGGCCCAAACATTCGACTTTTTAGCCGTTGGCTAGATGAAGAGTTTTTTTTAAATTATTATTTTTAACTATTATGTACCCATATTCTACTCCCTTCATCCACATGGATCCCAATTTCACTATACCAACTTCGTCTCGTAAAACCCGTTTGGCATCTTTTAGCACGTTACCAACAACAAACCCATTTTGTCTCGAATCTTTCGCAATCCAATACACTCCTCATCTAATGCTGTCACCTCCATCCTTACCTTATTCATCTCCAAACCCATCTACTTACTATCATAACTAATAAACTATGGCTAACATCAAACCTATCCCAACTTCCAACTCAAGTCACCTACGACAAATTCTGTTACCAACAACCGGAAACCCTCATGTCCAAGACACAACCGGACTCCACCCGTACCTAAAACACAACCCCAGCGACCACAATGCTGAGGAAAACAACCCTCACAAGCATGGGCAATTTAGGAAGAAACCGTGTTGGCCAAAGCATGGGCCGACATCTAGGATGATAATCAAGTTGGCAACACACAAAAAAGGCATCGTTTTGGAAAAGAGTTACAAACTACTTCATTCTGGATATGGGTTGCCAGGAATACTTGATCATCACCAAATTAACTCTAAATAAAAGGATATAAATCAAAAGGTGATGATGTTAAGATGTTTAATGAGATTTACAACAATTTGAGAGGGTCCCAAAGAAGCGGCCAAAGTGACAACGATGTAAAAAAAGAAGTATGTATCGAATATCAAGAAGCTATATATAATCATGACTTTTACACCCGAGGACGTTATTAAGTCTTATCTGAAGTGGTCGATGGTTCCTCCCTAAATCCAGTCAAAGCGAAACAAGACATCGTAGAACACTTACTCAACTTCGTGGGGAGCTCAATTCACCATGTTCGACCTCAACCTAGATACTGAGGATGAAGACATGTCATTTGAGGATCTGTAATGCCTAGTGGGAAAAAAGAAAGGAAAAACAAGTTCATCTTCAACATCATCTATTTTTAAATTTTAATGTAATATTTAAATTATTTATTTTAATTCTAAAATTCAATATTCTTGTTTTTTAAATAAGTTGAAAATAGTTAAAAGTAATTAAAAATTTAAGAAATTTGATAAGATTGAGATGGAAGATGAAAGATAGGTCATTCCTAGGTTAAATGATACTAGGAGTGAGCATGAAACCTATAAACAGTTGAAATTGGTTGAACTAGGGGTGAGCATTGTTCGGTTTGGTTCGGTTTTGGCATAAAACCGAAACCAAACTGAAGATTTTGGTTTTTAGAAAACCAAAACCAAAACCGTTCGGTTTTGTAGTGGTTCGGTTTTCGGTTTTGAAGTCGGTTTTTGGTTCGGTTTTTGGTTTTCGGTTCGGTTTTACAGCTTTTTCGTTTTAACCATCAAGATTTGAAGCCATACAATCATCATTCTAAAGCTATGAAGTTAAACGAGATTAAAACTATATTAAAAACATCAAGATGTGTGACACCTAATTCAAGTTATATATATTGCAATTGATACAAACAAAATGTATGTCATAAGTTTAAGTTTAAAGCCAAAGTTGAAACAAATCAAAACTCAAAGCAAATCGATAAATAAGATATTAGCAAAACTGAAAATCGAGATGAACAACCAAGTCCAGATGAACTGTATAAAACTCAAAAAACTAAAATCTGAAAATCGAGATAAATAACTAGAAATGGATCTCTATATTAAGTGAAAATGGATAAAATCGAGAAGAAGTAAATTCGTCGACTCGAAATGAAGTGATATAGGTGAACTCAATCGAGTAGTCCGACGACTAAACAAAGCTGCAACTGCGAAGGAGATCTGAATTAGTGTGAGACCTCTTTGGTGAAACCCTAATGTAAATGGGGGGCAGCTATGTAAATAGGAAAGTCATAGAGTATTTGATTTTTTGGACATGTATATTTATAATATTACTTTTGGAACGGTTCGGTTCGGTTCGGTTTTTTCGGTTTTTGAAATTGTAAAAACCAAAACCAAACCGGAAAAGTCGGTTTTTGAAATTTCGAAAACCAAAACCGTCGGTAGCTATATTGGTTCGGTTTTTTTGGTTTGAATTTTTCAGTTTTTTGTTCGGTTTCGGTTTTTTCTGCTGACCCCTAGATTGAACCATCTAAACAAGGTTAAGTGGCCAGTTCTACTGGTTTGAGAAGCAGTGAGAGAAAACGAGTGATTAGTGAACAGACTTCGGTTAAGAGGGTATCCAGTCCTCGACATTTGACAAAGGCTCTAACATTCTATAATGATATTTGATCTTGACGTCTAATCATTTATTGGTGAAAAGAAAAGATAGAAAAGAAAAAAAAGTAGTTGGTGTTTGGTTTCAGATATGTGTAAATTAGAAATAGGGATTTTAAAATGTATTTTAGAATAAAGAAAAATGAGTAAAATTGGGTTAAGAGTGTTTTGGCAACCGAATTCATAAATTTTAGACTATAGAGGCTAATATACACGTGACATAGACTAAAACTCAGGAGACTAAAAATGTAATTTACTCTATTTTCTTCCAAAATTGCTTAGTGGGTCCTTCTTCATGGACGTAAGTAACGTAATACATGATAATATGCATCATACGTCCTTCACCTCCTCCGATGGGCTCGCGGACCAAGCCAATGAGTAATTCCTCCGTCATAATAACTTCTTCGGCCTCCTTTTGTGCCCATTTTCCGTCTAACCAAAAACACTCTACTACAACTTTACAGCATAATTTCATTACCCCAAGTTCTCATCCACTTTCCCTGGAGAAAACCTAGCAATATACAGTAGTCATCATCCTCCTCGAATCATTCAGATTAATGGCCTCCATTTCAACATGCTTCATGCTAACACCTAAACCCTACTCAAAACCCTCATCATTCTTCTCCCTAAGACCCTCCCGCCAACTCCAATGTTCTCTTAGAGTTAGAACAGGTAAAGATGTTTTTCATACGCAGTTTCTAAAATTAAGCCAACATCGTAGTATTAGTCATAGTCGAAGAAGTTTTAAGTCTAGAATTAGGGCTAGTAATGCTCCATCGGTTGAAGCAACGCCTTGGGTTAGGCCGGGGAGGATCATCGAGAGCGATAAGTTGCCGGCGGATGTGCGGAAGCGAGCGATGGACGCTGTGGATAAGTGTGGAAGAAGAGTGACAGTAGGTGACGTGGCTAGTAAGGCCGGGATTATGTTGGCTGAAGCTCAAAGGGCTTTACAGGCCATTGCTGCTGATACTAATGGCTTCTTGGAGGTATAGAATTTTCTTCTTTGGCTAAACTTTCGTATGAATCATTTGCATGATGATTTTGTTTTGTATCGAGGCTTGATAAACCACTTTATCTGATCGTTGATTTGGGATTTATATTGAATGTGTGATTATTGAATATTGATGTTCGTGTAGATTGCTTATTAAAGTTTTGATGTGGTGACTGGTGAGTAATCATATTCACGAATATTTCAACAGGTTTCAGATGAAGGAGACGTTCTTTACGTGTTTCCAAAAGACTATCGTTCAAAACTTGCGTCCAAGTCGCTCCGAATCAGAATGGAGCCTTATCTTGAGAAGGCAAAGGTATACAAACCCAATTCATAAGGTAGTGTTTGGGTGTGCTGTTTGTAATGGTAATAATCAGAGAGTCAAAAGTTTGAGTGCCTAACAACCTCTGTTTATGTAAGGAATATATAGATATAATGACCAAAAAGGATTATTTTCTGAAAAAACATTAGATGTTTCTACGAATTTCAATAAAAGTGTCTAAAATCTGGTTAAAAGAAAGAGCAAAATAGTAATTTTATTATTTGTTTTGCGGATTGTATGAAAGTGATTAACCAAATCTGATTATTTGTCAGTTAATTTGGAGCAGAATCTGGTTATCCAAACATTAAAGACTGACAACCAAACAATCTGTTACAGAAAGTAAAACCAATGACCCCCTAACTTCTATATATATGTGATGTTATTGTGGGATCAATGTGATGCCTAAAACTTACAACTACAATCAAAATGTGATTTTACAGTCGGGTGGTGAATACTTGGTCAGAGTTACTTTTGGAACAGCATTAGTTGCTTCCATTCTTATTGTTTTTACAGCAATCCTTGCTATTCTCGCTAGCAGTAGGTAATTGGTTCTTCCCCTTTCTGTGTTCTTAATGAGGATGTCTTACTACGTATAATATGTTGTTTGTTTACTTATTATCATTATTTTTCTATTAAGGCTGTTGATATTTACTGAAAATGACAGCGGTGACAAAAAGAAAAGAAGAAGACGCAGTGGATTCGACCGTTTACTAGACAATTTAATTTCTAGTTCATTCGATTTGTTTCGGTAATGTTCATTTAACAGTTTTTGTGATTTCTACCAGAATTATGATTATTATTCATGTAAAATACAGGAAAAAGCATTTCACAGAAATGTGATATGACAACACTACTTTTTGTTTAGGTATTGGGATCCGCATTACTATAGGAAGCAGCAATTACGAATAGAAGATAACAGGGTGGACTTCATTGAGTGTGTAAGCCCAAGATAGTACTTTTCTATTTCATTGATCCTAATGATTTACTGATGTGTACAATTAATTAGTACATTTTATGGATCTTTTGTAGGTCTTTTCATTTGTGTTTGGTGATGGTGATCCAAATGAAGGTATTGAAGAAGAGAGGTGGAGGATGGTAATAATCTATGTGTATATTTTAGTTGTGTTTTGCACTACAAAGTTCATCTTTTTCTTCTTTTATGTACTTCTGTATATTATACTGGTATTTAAAATATATAACCCCTTATTCCTGTTATTGTAGATTGGTCAGTACATTGGATCAAATGGCGGTATTGTTACAGCAGAGGAACTTGCTCCATATCTTGATGTACTAACTGCAGAAAAGACGGTATGACTTTTATTAGGACATACTGAATAGTAATAAGCTACAATATTCTAAAGTAGGAGAAACTTATTTAAAGTAAAAAAAAAAAAAAATACATGAAGTTTTGAGAAAGGACGTTCACCTTGGAACTTAATCTATATATATATTAAAAGAAAATCATTGTTGGGAAAACTTCATTAAATAAAAATCCAATTAACCAATCAAAACCTCTCATTTCCTCAAGTTTGACCAAAAATTTTAATTTTGACTTCCACAATTAGAATGATTCATTTACAACAGTATGTGGAACCAATTATGACGGAGCTAAATAAAGTATATAAAGAATGTTTGTATAAAACTATAAATTATATATTTATATTTAATGGATGTATTTAATTGTATATGTTTATAGTTTTTCTTTTATAACTTTTAATGCATAATAATTCGTATAAATATAATTATATATTTATAATCGTCTCATTTTTATCTACTTTTGATGTAAATTCTACCATAATCTGACACAAAATTTTAAAAAATTAATTTTTTATTAGTAAAAAAGGTATATTTTATAACCATTGAAAAAATGAGTTATTATTTTTGATTTTGTGTAAATCGAAAGTAATGACACTTAATCTTTTCTAAACAGGGATAGATATTTTCTTCCTTACCTTCTTTATAAAACTTTAAACCAGTGAACATATATATGGTTAATTTTTATATTATGAATCACTAAATTAGTAATCCTTTTCTATTAGGTATTTTTGATTTAGAGTATATGAGTTTATATATCTATGGGCTAATAAGGTGATTTATGTATTCATTATGATTTATAATTCGAGTTTTACGTAATAACAATGAGAATTTATGGTTAAATTATATTTTAAAATAATTCTTAATATTTTTAAATTAAGAAGCATTAATTATTTATGTTTATATGTTTGACTCTCATTATATATACTATGTTTTTTATAATTATACTTTGATAAAAATAATTACGTATAACTGTGTACCACATAGGCGTCTAACAAATGAAGAGATTGAGCACATAAATGATTACATGATATCAATGGACATCTTTTTGATCGAAACTATTTTTAAGAGAGTAATTTTGTTCCAACAAATAAAGAGGTTGAACACAAATGATTACTCGGTATCAATGTTAAACACTATGGGGTATAATATTTCAGTTTAGATAATATATGTTAAAGTGAACTTTCATATCATTTTTGAGAATCATTATACACACCAAATATACTTAATTCCCTTAAGGTTTCATCTTTGTGGCGATGATAGTAACCTAACAAGTAAAACTATGAATGTAGTATACAAAGAAGTACTACTGAAAATATGAAAGTCCGTCTTAATTCAATCTTTGAACATTCGATAACTGTTTTAATAGTTATTTTTTCTATGGATATGATTATGTTTGTTTAAATTGTTTTATATATTTTTTTTATTCTTTATTAGATGTTAAATGTTTTAGGTTTTTTAAACCTTACCTCGTGCATGCACGGGTCATTCAACTAGTATTTTATCATTAGGTGACATAGTATATTGGTTTGTGTTGACCCGTAACTTTAAGTCCAACAATTTTAATTGCATAAATAATTAGAGTGTCATTTTGATTACAAATAATATTTTGTTTAAATAGTAATGTGATTATTTAAAATTGTACAATCTTTTTTCAAAATTTCTAATTGGGTACTCGATTATGCAATTTGGTTCAATAAGTGCAATCTTTGACTTGGTAACCTCTTATAACCGGTTTTGCTAACGTGGGATTTTGTTTTCTGATTATATAATCTATAACTTTTTTAAATGATTAACTACTTACTTAATTAACCATCTCAAGATGGCCTAGTGGTAAGGCCTCTGGCAAGTCTCGAAAAAGAGCGTGTCTCAATTGGTTCAATCCATGCTAGGTAACATCTTGAATGACCAGTGGGGGTATAGTAAACTGCCACGTAAACGGTTAGGTTGTGTACTTTAGAGCATAGCTCGACTCCTTTGAGGAACCTGCTAAAAGTGGGAAATTCCTTTGGAAAATTTACTTGCTAAATTAATTCATTTGAACTAAGTTATATAACTAATTAATATATATTAATATTTCTTTTAGGAAATTAATCGATTTGCTTATTAATTATTAATTATAACAATTATATATTTTACTTTTAATAATTGAATAGTTTTAAAGTTATGTAACTAATGATTAGTACTAGTATTTGTTATTGGGCTTCTGGATTTTCTTAAAAATTATATGAATTTAATTTTTTAAAGATTCATATCGTCATATGTAATATGTTTCATCCATCATTCATCCAAACCGCTACGTACCATCTCCGACAACCAGCAAACCACCATGCACCACTGGCCACCATCAAACCAACCAGGATGGCAGGATCTATCATCTATCCTTTTCGCACATTCTAACAGACTACATCAAAACACACGTATACACACACAACACACACACACCCCCCCCTCTGATATCACCATTAGAAGCCACCACCAGAAAACATACATACGGTGATACACACAAATTTAGATAACGTACACAGACACACTTGGATCCAAACTCACACCCACAAAATATAAATACCATAAAAAACACAAAACAACACACATACATTCAAATCAGAACACATAGAAACACATTTATGATGTATAGAATGTCTAGACCAATTCCAGGCTAGGCAGCCTGGAAGTAACACACCTAGCATACGACCATACGCTTCACAGACTTGGCCTAAAGCAAACTAAATCATGAGTAAACTTTTAACTCAAGGCAAGGTCTCACATCCAGACTCCTGGCATTAGTCGCAGGCATATATATGGTCCTCATTGTAAACCTAAATTCCAGGGGTACGCCCATGTCGACACGCCTTTAATGCAGTCACCAGGTATATACACTCGCAATCGCATAAGGCAATATAAATCATATAATAGCTCTGCTTAAAGAACTATTATAAATTTTAATAATGTAAGATCAACACTCCTTTTGAGTGGTATTCAAGTAGCGAATAGCAATCCATTGCATATACGAGACTGGCTATCAAAAATCTTTGTTTTCTGTTTTTTTGAATGGAATAAAAGGTGAAATCCATATTAATACAGAAACTTGAGCCCATTTACATTTTGGGAGGATCATTAGGTTTCTTGATTTGTCATTTAATCAAATGTAATCAGAATTTGGACCTTGGTGCTCTAGACTTCATTTATTTGGTCATCCATTTTGAGTTTTCACATTTTTTGCCGACTTCAAGAAATTGTTCTTTTTTCATTCTTGCTTATTTAAATTCTGCATGTGAAGATTGCAAGCTTTTGCATTTGTGGTTAAATGTGTTAGTTTCTTATATGCGAAGTTAACCAAGTTTCCTTCTTACTATTTTGTGTCTTTGTGACAAAATTTATGTGTCATCTTTGTTGACCTACTTTTTATTGCACTGAACTCTGAATAACAGAGATAGGTCAAAGTTGTTTTCGTTCTTGATACTTGTTTAAAGCACTTACAATTTTATATTACTACAGGATGATGACTCATACATATTACCTGTTCTTCTGCGTTTTGATGGTCATCCGCAAGTTGATAAAGAGGTTTGTTGCTGGATGAATGATCATTTAACTGTGAAATAAACGTAATTTCATGTATAACTCGATACATACCGTGTCTGGCTTTGCTGTATCTTTTTAGAGCAGTAACGTGTGTATGTTTTCTTATCCCATCGTCTATTGATTTAATTGTAGAAGTGACAAAATAGGCGGGTTAGGTAACTGGTCGAAAAATGCTGGGTTGGGTTGACACAAAAACATATATATTTTTGTGCCAAATATGATTTTGAAATTATACCACGTTCAATGATATTGAAATTTATATTAAGTACAATAATAAGCTACTTTTTGACAAAAATGATTGCATAATTGCATCTAAATCCTTATAAAATTCCCTAATTAGGAGGCACTATGTTTTATGCATAAAAAGTAGTCTTTGGACGACTATTGGACCATTTGGCCTATTTGACCCATTTTCTTTTAATCTAAATTGTAGAGCTTTACCCATGTGAACCATAAGTTATTCAGAAAGTGTTTTATTGTTTGTTAAAATCTCATTTGTGTCCAGGGGAACATCTTGTATCAGTTTCCATCACTTCAACGTACAGCTGATTCACAGGGAAATGGTAGAAAGGAAAACTTGGAGAAAAAATTTAAGGAACGGGTTGGAAGGCCCGATAAGTTCTTCAAGGAAAACAAATGGAAATTCAGGTCTTATAAGTTTCTTAATACTTTCCACACTTTGTAGAGGTGGCAACATGGGCAGGTGGGTAATAGATCAAAATGGGTCTTTTTTAAATGGGTTGGTATCGTACAGGTTGGGTTGAGCTGCAAATAGTTAAAGAGTTAGTTATGCATAGAAATTTGACTTTGGGTGACTTTTAACACGTTTGATTGACAAGTTCTTAGTTCCCCTTGCAGCTAATTTGAAATGTTTGAGATAAAACACAACCCAAACTCTGTTGTTACGTAATGGGTTGAAATAGTCACCTCTAATAATATGTTTGCGTCAAGTCTTTTTGACATGTGTTGGTGTTCATCATGCAGTAGAATTAGCAAGCAACGTAGAGCATTTTGCGGTGGTTTGGGCGGGCTTAATCTCTTTGGGGTGATTGTTCTTGGGGCATTGTTGAAGTACGTTCGTAATAAATCTTCTTTTATAATTATATTATATAAATTTTCTTTTTATACTCAGAATTATCATTTTTCAATTCTTTACTGTATATGAAGGACTACAAAAATCGAACCAGACACCTTCATTTCATTTGTATCTGAGATATTCCCTCTTCTTCAGGTATGTGGGGATGATTCCAGTCCCCTTTGGTCAACGGTAGATTGGGTAATGTATAATTGTTGACGGGTCAAATGGGCGTATTTTAATTGTTTACATATTTATTATCACTCCCTACTTTCCAATATTATTGTCCACCGTACTATTTTAGTCCATCCCAAAATAATTATCCCCTTCTAAAAAAAGATTGTCATTACTTGCTACTTTTCTTATTTTATCCTGAATTATATACCATTATTACATCCTTTTACAAATCAACGATGTATTAAATGTAAGGCTAAAAATGACTTTTTTACTAATTAAACCTTGCATTAATTGCATTATCTTAAAGTGTGTGTTTTTTTGTCTCTGGACAGTTATTTTGGGATGGTGGGAGTAAAATGAAAGCTGATCAAACTGTTTAAAATTCTCCTAAGACATGCTCAACTACTTACAATCTTCTAAAATCGCTTATCATAAAAGTTGAATTATTATATTAGTTGGGCTAATGTTATAAAATAGCAACCTACTTTTCTCATTGTTCTGTTTTGATTATTGTATACTTTTTTTTGTCTTGTTTTGGTAATTATTCTTTTATTTGACGTGCTACTTTAGTAATTACAACCGGCTAAACCGGTTAATTTATATTTAAACGTCACCGAGAAGGAACCTAGTTTGCTCGCTGGTTCATTTCACTAGTTATACTTTTTTCTTAATCCAATTCGGTAATTTAAAAATAACATTTTTGAATTATATATTTTAAATCACCAAATCGGATCAGAAACAAAAATCTATTATTATCAGAGTAAAATAATAAATCTTATAAGTTAAATAAGATCAGGAAAAAGGATAATTATGAAAAAACATGAAGGTTATAACTGATTAATTTCTAAGAGAAGACAGTAAGTAAAGTAAAATACTATTTAGTGACATTAAGCCTTTTAATTGTAGTTTCTTCCCTCACATAATATCAAAAATTCAAAATTATTTATGAAGTGAAACGGCACTGTTGATTTGTTGGTTCAATCCAACGTGTCCTAAAATTTTACCCATTTGACTCGTTACCCAACCCACTCATTTTACCTCTTACCGTATTTAGTACGAGTACAAAGATTTCATGTAATTTTTGGGACCGTTTATTGCCTTTTACAGCTTTATTCTTGTAGTTCTAAAAGGACATGTCAAATTTGTGTGATACTGAATTGATTCTCTAAATATCGAAGGATAAACTTCCTTCGTATGTTTTAGTGTTTTGCTATTTAATTCTCTGATCTTATTTAACATGATCAATTTCACAGTTCTATGCCGTCTCTTTTCTAGCTATTCCTTTGGCTCGATTATTCCTTATTCAAAGAAAAAACGCTGAAATAGAAAAAAGGAACCAATCCAGAGAGTTGCGTGCACGAGCACTTGAATTGCCAGATGTCTCCCTCAAACGAAAGGTATGTATCAAGATTTTGTTTGGATTAACTTCTTTTCCGGCTTATGAGCTTATTAGAATTTTCAATAAGTTTGTAAGCCTACTTTTCGAGCTTATGACTTTATAAACCGGAGCTTGTAAACCTAAATAGAGCCATAAGCTCAAATTATATATATTTTCGCCAATAAGCTAAAAATTAGCTTCTCCAAACACCCCCTTAATATGAGATGCCAAATTATATATATATTTTCGCCACTACTGATTATTATCTTATTGATACAATTGGTTGGCTGGAACTATTTATTTGTCATTATTTATACTTACTATAACACATTTGGTTTTATCTCTTTAGGACTTAAACCCTTAATTTTAAGAATATGTAATTACTACTTTGCCCCTCATAATAAGCCGAATAGAAATCATTGACCAAATTAAATGAAGTTAATCGATGCTACTATTTTGGTTGAACTAAATTTAATGTATCTAAAGGAACTCATACAAAACACTAATTGTACTATTTTAATGTAATCTAGAAATTTTTATATTTTGTTGTTGTATTTTGTGGGTACATTTCTAGTTATGTACAGAAAGCAAAGTGTTTCAGCTATGTTTTACAGATACCATAAAGTTACTAGTTTTGACCTGTGACCCAACCTTCTGGCCTGCCTATTTTCCACCTCTTTTGTGTTACTCACTGAGATTTCTTAAGATCACATAATTTGCCGTTGTGCATAATTTGATCACTTTTATTTTTAAAAGTATATGGATGGTTTATATATAAACTCAAATTGTGTATAATCTGATACAGATTCTAAGTGCTCAAGACATGTCACAGAGAACTGTGATTAACGAGGATCGGATTGTGTATACTACCAATAGAGATGTATCTGAGCAAGACTATGATAAACAAGAGTGGGATAGGCAATTCGAAGACATGAAAATATCTGAGTAATAGATTGAAAATTTTTCCAGGTAAATATAGGGCGGGCGCTTAATGCGATGGGCAAACAGCTTTAAGGGGATGGCTGTTGGTTTTTGGTGCATGATTTTGGAAGTTCGTTGTTTATAGGTCGACTTAGACCAAATTTTGTCCTTATTTTTGATGAGATCAATTCGATCGTTGCAGGGGATTTTAGGTCTCTTTTTGTTGGTGACACCATTTGTTTGTATACACTATTATGTTTGGTGTGTGAATTTGTAAATATATTAAGTTGCCAGTTTAATTTAAATCATTTTGTTTATTTGACTTTTGAAAGTTTGGAATAAGTTTGAAACTGCTTATATAAAATTACACACATTATCGCTTGCAAACATAATCAATCTAGAACACCTTGAAAATGGATTATGATTGTATCAAAGCACAAGAAACAAACAAGCAGTTGTATTAAGCAATCTAGCTCAAATTCCTGTTGTCAACGGTCAAAGTTAGAGGGATGAAGGCTTTACTCATCAGCGTGGCTATCTTACAAAGGTCATTGGGATGGTGATTCATCATCCCCAAGATATTGCAGTAATGATTGGTATATAAAAGAGCCATGCAAACTTCCTAAATCCTAAGTCACTACATGGAGCTATGGATTTCAGATATACCAATCATTACAAGATATTATAATGATAGGTGTATTTATAACCGATGTCTGAATTTTCGAATATCCAAAATTTCGAAAATGGATTTCAGATTATCTACATTATACAAATTTTAAGTTATGCAAATATAATCCGATAAAAAATAAAATCATGTGTTGGATTATGAAAATGCTAGTTAGGGTTATGTGTTATATTTATCTCAAATTCTCAATATATATAATTTACAAATGTTACAATGGGGACCTACATTATATAAAATGAACATATAAGAATGAAGCTATGAACTATTTAACACACCCCAGCAGTCGGAGCGGGAGGCTCCCCAATACTCAAACTGGACCGAAAATCCAAGAAAAGCTATG